>JAKOGI010000348.1:290000-550000 GCA_029747015.1 Carnegiea gigantea | reverse complement strand
AAAAAAAAAAGCCAAATCTTCAAGTTATACATGCCATTGGTGAAGTAGCTAAGCAGATACCTATCATCAATGCCATAGCTAATTGGTAGACAAGTAATATGTAGCAGAATTAATCTCACCTAATTGTGGTAAGACCTCATCGGCATCACTTTCATCTCTTGGCTAGCTATTATGGAGGTAATAACCACAACATTTGGATGATTTCTACAACTCTTTGAAACCCTAACTCTTCGGTACACCAATTTAGGCTCATGATTAGAACTACTCTTCCTTTGATTAATGACAATAAGCAGCAATTGAAAAGGTACACATCTTTTTTCCAAATTTAGATTGCGTTTGGATAGAGTGTGGAGAAAATCCTCTTCAGATGCAAAGAAAGCAAATTTCAGGGACAATAAATAACTATTATCCAAGGAGGTGTAGCTTTTTAGTGGATTTAACGAGTAGGTCGGCTGGGAGCAGGGTTATCTTTACTCTTCCTCCGTTTCTTTCGCTTTTGCCTCTCTCTCCCTACACTATTTATCTCATCTTTCTCTCTGCTTGACAGTTGAGAACACAAAGAATAGCAGTTGTACGACTACTACTACTAATAATAATAATAATAACAATAATAATAATAATAATAATTCTATTATTATTATTATTATTATTATTATTATTTTATTATTATTAACGATAAGCATATACAATAAGTAACTATATAATATAGCAATAATTTGGTTCCTGTGCCTAGATTACACTAATTTAACAATTGCACAACAATTAGTGATTGACTTCCTATACCTAAGCTATATTATAATGCACTCGTCATCTCTTTAATTCAACTTACTGTTTAGATTTAAGGAGGATTTCAACAACCACCTTCATTTTCAAACATAGCAATCCATAAGTCTTCATATAAAAGATATCGTAGGAGCCTAGTAATCACTTGGCATCATCAATAAGTGAGAAGAAATTGAAATCACATGTGTTCAATACTCAAGATAATTGATACAGCTCCAACACAAGTTATGAACGAATTAGAAGTTTTCAATAACGTAAACAAATTTGATTAATCGCAGGATTATAGTTCGTTGAATCTGTTACAGACCAAATAGGAGAACTCATCCCAAAAAACTAGCCTATTAGGAGAGAGAACTCATTTGGTCTATAAACCCCTCATCAGTTGCCATACAATCGATGTGGGACAAGTCTCATACTTTGCAACTGGTCAAATCCGTAACAGAATCACTCTATCAATCACGCGACCCAGCAATTGCCCGACCACCCAGCATTGTCGTGGTACTCCCCTCCCGGTCAGGACTCATGGAAAGGGTTGCCATTGACTGACGAGCATAGCGGTAGCCTTGTTGTAGCCTTTTCTAGCTCTCTCCTACGACCACTATGAGAGCCCGTCTCTCCTGGGGGTCAGAAAACAGCCCGCGGTAAATCCAGAAGTGAAGACATCAACGCTTCGACCATCAGAAACGGTCAGCGGAGTATGGAGCTGCCTTCACAATGGATGTTTCTCTCTCTTCTGATTGGTACCCCTTCGCTGCCCGATCTGGCCATGCCCAATCTGGCCATGCCTATCCGGTGGCATCCCTCTGCCTCGTCGTGGTTTTTGGCTATGGCGTCTGCCTAATTTTCCCCTGTTTATTTATATAAAAATGATTGTTAACATTGAACACATGTTAGTAACAGAGAAGCCCATGGATATTTCGTCATTTTCTTTCTGCAATTGGATGTCATCCTCTTCAAAGGTGCAGAACAAGAAGACACATAGGCGTTCTAATAAACCCAAGTACAAGGTTTTCGAACAAGTATATAGATGAAGTGGTTTTTTTAGGTTGGAATCATGGCTGTTAAAAGCTGATTCAACACAGTTAACGATCCAAATCGAACACAAAATTTAGTAGATCTGGATAAAGATTTTCAACTCATTTAATTATATTGGTTAACAAGTTTAACCTATTTAATTAATTAGGTTAAATTCAGATTCAGAATTTTGACACGAAAAAAAATACCTACTTAACCCGTTTAATTAAACAGGTTAAATGGATCAACCTGTTTACCCAATTATCGTTTATTTATTGTGGAAAAATTATGAAAAACAGAGTCTATTCTGTCAATTTGTGTTTTGGAGTCATGGTTTGTCATAACCCGAAAGTATTATTAATTATTTTAGTTAATCTTAAAATTAAGAAAGTTGAACCCGGCATTTCAATCCAACACTTAAAATATTCACGTGATTATAGATTGAGATGACAAAGTGATCTCGAAATAAGACTTAATTATGCTTTGTACAGAACCATTCATGACGTGTAAATAAATTAATAAACAAGAAAAAAATTAATTAAATTAGCCCAAGAATAAAAATGGGTAAAAATTTTTAATTTTTCCTGAAACAAATATAGCTACATAAAGAAAACAACAACCAGATAAATGAAATATAATGGTCAATCCAGATTAATCTTATAATCCTCTTCTAACCAATTCAGAAGACCCAACAATAGTTCAAATATTAACTCCAAACAATTACAAATTAGAAAATAAATTTTGTTTTTGTGAACAAAATAAAAATAAGATGAAATATAATATAACAATTAAACTAACTGGATTTTGAAGGGGAGGAAAATTAAAATTCTTTTTCAAGAAAAAAAGAGGAAAAATTATATAAATTTCCCCCAAAAGTGACCGATATACTCCACCCCACTTTTATCTAATCAGGCATGACATCTCCCCCCCCCCCCCCCCCCCCCAAATCCGAATTACACGTCTAAACCAAACCCGCCCCACCACCACGCACACCATTATTTTCCTATGTCTGGCAGCCACGGAGCTAGGCCCTGTTCCACTGCAGCGGTGCCGCCGACCGCCGCCCTGGGCAGCCTCCACCAGTCGCCGGCCATGTCGGAGTTTGACTGCACCCCCACCACTCCTTTCTCATCTTTTTCTTGAATGGCTTTTGCATATTAGTAAGGTGAGTCCCAAGACTCCTATCTATTGTCTTTCATCACTTAGTTCTTGATTTAGTTAAGAATTATGTCTATTAACATCAGATGAAGGTAGTTTGGTGCAAATTCGAATGTTTCAATGGTGAGTTTTAGGGATTAGAAGGTATGGATGCTATGGGCGTTCATGAAAAAAAAAAAGGGGGTTTTGGATTTGGATTGTGTCTGTATGAATAAAAGTTTAATTGACTTAATTGAGTTGAAATTAGAAGGCCCCTTGTGATGAAATTAATGAAATTAAAGATTGGTGTATGAATATAAAATCTTGGGCGCCATTAAAGAGTTGAGGAGGAAGAAGAGTGACTTGAGTATTTGAATTGAAAAGATGAGAGTGAAAAATGGTAGAGTTTGATTCCCAAATTTATGTGGAATTCATTCCACTGTTCTAATTTCTGGGAATTATTGGGATGTCCAAAAATTCTAAACATTTCACTGTAGGTTATATGTAGTATTTGGGATTTTTCTACAAAATTTCATGAATTTTGGAGGTGTATCCTACGAGATATGAACTTTTAAAGGAAACTGCCCTGTTTCGATGTGTAAATTCGGCCACTGTTTCAAACTCGGTGAAGTCTAGGCTTGAAGAAAAATCGGGAGAATTTTATTGTCGATTAATCATAATATATGGCAATTTCTTGTAAAATTTCATGAATTGTATTTTGTGAATTGTGAATTTCTAAATGAAGTGGTTATTTTAAAAGAAAGTTGGAGTTGATAATTGAAGTTGCGGCTGCATACTAGAGATGGGAGAGTTATAAGGCGTGAATTTAAAGTGAGAATGATAATTTTGGAGGTTCAATGGCTAGTTACAGTTGTGGGTGTTCAAGAAAGATTGATTTGAGTGGAGATTGTGAAATAAATTTATATAAATTAAATTACATTGTAAATTTAAACGATTTTGTTGAATTTTGGAGAGGCATTAAAGATTGTATGTGCGTTGTGAGTTTTGCGACGAAGTAAGGTCGTATGTGTGGAGTTGAATAATTGCCAATTTGCCATGAAGTTTATTTTCAGTAATACCCGTTTCATTTGATTCCGAAAACTTATGTCGCATTGGCAATAGAGCTAAGCCTATAAACCAATCTAGTAAGCTTAACTACTTCTTATTAAGTTAGTAATTCAATAATGAAATCAATAATAAAAATAACAAAGGCTATTTATAATTTACTAATATTAGAAAACCTATTTAAAACAAAAGCGAGACCACTTTCGTCGTTATCAAGCCAAAACAAGTCGTGACAGAAAAAAGAGAGAGAGCTTTCAAGAGATTCAAGTACGTTTATTGCCTGTACCTTTCAAAATTTCATATATTTCTTGTAAATGTCAAAATCTCATAGTATACAATTATTTAATGAAAAATTTTCAAGCATTGTTTTGCCATATAATCAAGTGGGCCCACCAGTTATCAATCATTAGTGATTATGCCCCTCAATTCACCCGGGCGGCTTCAAGTCAGGCCATTCGATTGGCCTGGCAGGTGTGCACTTATTCAATGATCGTAATATATATATGAGCTCATCAGTTTGGGTTCCATGTTTAGATAATAATCGGCAACAATTTGTCATGATTCTCTCTCTCCCTGGTTTCGAAATAAAATGAATTGAAATGCGCGCGCTCACTGAAAAATGAGTTTTTATTTTTACAGTACAGGAGTGAGCATATTGAGTTTTGACTCATTGTCCGAATATTTTTGTGTTTTATGTTTTTAGGTAAATAAAGTATAGAGTATGTACTTGTTCAGTACTAGGGATGCAGGGAGTAGCCAATGAAGTTTAGACAAGATCACAGTGACATTTCAGGAAGTCAAAAGCAATCAAAACATAATTTTGCAGGTTGCTACAATTTTGTTGAGTTCGATATGTATAAATTATGCACTGCGTGGTAGTTAGGTAAACTGAAGTGTGCCATAATGCTTATGTTGAGTAAGTTTCTTAAGCCTTATCCCTTTTGGGATAGCGGTAATGCCTTATCCAAATTCTTTTGGACAATTAGTGAATAAAATACTAATAATTAGGGTTAATAAGGTGATTACAAGTTGGGGCGTTACAGTTGTGGTATCAGAGCCAGGTTAAGGGTCATTATGAGCTATAGGGTATTTATGAGTTGTGTTGAACATGAGGTTGGTTGTGAGTTATTGGGCATGAGTACTGTTCAAGGTTTATCGTGTCTCGAGCTCTTTGTATCAAGGTCAATGACTAGGTAGGCAATATCTTAAGATCCTGTTGTAACAAATAAAAAGGGAAGCATTCAATTGACCCTCTATTTTCCCATTTATATCAGAGAAGCATAACAAGCTCAGAGTGACAATCAAGTGAAGTTTCTGTTAATTGTGCATTTACTCTACAAGGGTGACTTTTATTTAGAGGTTGTTCATACTTAACATTTGTATATGGAATGTTTAAAACCTGTTCTGAGGACTCCACGTCCAATTTCATGTGTGATTCATGTGGTGTCCAGTTCTTCTATGCAAGGGGAAATGAATTTTATTACCATACTTCATGTTGAATCGCTGTGAAGCGACCGACAATCAACATGGTTGAGGCTAGTAGTCTATGGTATTGTACTTAGTGCTATGTGAGTCATATGCAACCAACTAAAGCATATCATGCAAAGAGATTGTTTTGTCATCTAACTGATTTCCAGATTCTGTGAATTTCTGTGGGCCACCATACACTAGTTGGATATGGAGACGTTCCTAATTTAAATAAGGCTATAACTATGAAGTTACTAATATGTTGAGGGCATTCTAGATATGGGCTATCAATGGATATGACAACCATGGGTCATCAATTACTGTTATACAAATAAACATCTTTTAATAGAGGTGACAATAAATTGATGATTAAAAAAAAAATTATATTAGAGGAAAACCCTTTGATGTTCAAGATTGTGTGACATTTTTTAGGGTATCTATAGACTTGTTGTGAGGCTTAAACAAACTCCAAAGCTGCATGAAAGTTACTAAAGGGGACCACAGGAAAAACAAGAAGGAAGAAAAAAAGAGGAAGAAAGAAGATATGCCATATATGTGCATGTGTTTTGTACTTTTACATACCAAAAACTTTGGAGGTTATAATCTGTATTTTGGTTAATCAGTAGGTGGAATTTATGAACATAATTTGGGGTGATTAATGACGCACAAAGGAGTATAGTACAAGTACAATAGCTTTATTGGCTGAATGCAGGGCATTTGATGTTGGGTGTCACAACTCATGCTCGTAAGGAATTACGGGTAACAACTTGAGTATATTGCTTTGAGGTTAAAAACTTTCTAAGATGAGCATGTCCTTTCAAGAATGAATTATCAAGAAAAGCCTAGGTCGAACAAACAAAGGATTGTCGGGTAAATAAGAAATGGGAGGTGACTGCATAGAGATTAAAAACTTGACTGCATTCTTTATGAACATATCAAACCCATGTGATTTAGCTATATGAGTCTATGTATTAATTTAAAGGAAACCATAGTAACGTGGGCCGGGTAATGATAGACTTTTTGTTCGAGATACTATGACATAGTTATGCAACCTCTAGTAGGTATCCATGACTTCCATGGTGACAACCATGAGCTCTAGCAATGCCCATATTATTCCATAGCACAAGCTCACTTATAACCCCTTTTGGATCACGTTAATCCCTGTTGCTCTGTATAAGAACAATTGTTGATTCCCTTAGCAATACTGCATTGGATGTCATTTGCACCTCTAAACTAGAACTTATGATGCTAATCCTTATGTGGAATCATGATCACCAAGTTTATATTAATCTCTTTTGCTTTAGCTAATTATTCTTATCCAACTGACTCCTCGAAAACCTTCCTTTAAATCACATTTTTTTTTGCTCATAATCGACCATCATGTCTGATATTTCCTTTTGTCACTACTCTTGAAACCATTACATTTAAAAGGGTGTGAAGCATCAAACGCCTATTCTTAACCCCCTCTATGGTTGCAAGCTATATGTCCCTGGGTGACTTGAATATAAGATAACTCTATTCCTCAAATCATCTGTCACCTTTCTACTAGTGTTCCTATATATTTTACATTTTTATAAACTTGGACTTATCCTCTACTCTTTAATCTTTGTGAACAAACTGGGGACCATTATTATTTCTATTCTTGTCACCACATTGACCCTCATGTGGATTCGCATCTAACTAGAGAATGATACATTTATAAAAGTCTTTGTTCCATTTAGTGGTGCTTAGTTTTACCTTTACTTACTCCATAAGTTCAACTATGTTTTGCCTATACTCATCTCTAATTGTATTGACCCACAATTGTTTGAACTTCTTCACATTTGGATGGAACTCATATCGGGAAAAACAAACAAAGAAAAAGAAAGGAAAAAAAAAGAGAAAGAAAAAAACACCTGACAACCCTATTTTAGATCAACACCTTTTACATTCTATCCCTTGCAGATGGTGATGTCAATATGATTTTTAGTTATTTGATTGACAACTACAACTCTATGTTCTTAGCACTTGCTTGACTCTTAAATTAATATTGGTTATCTCATCTTTTTCTCACATAACCAACCTTTAGAAATATTTGATCCTAATTGGCGCCCGTTGCTAGATTTTTCATGCTTAGATACATTTTGTTCCAGCTCATTATGAGAATACTTTCTTTGCTTATCATTCTATATTCTGCCACTATTCTACAAAAAAAATCAGACTACTTCCCCACTACTTTCAACTCATTGATGAAGCTTCCGCTTATTCATTTACACTTTAATTATTAGTATTCTTTCTTTACCGCCTCATAACTTCTTAATCCAAATTGTTTACTTGAACAACTATCATTGACATTCAGATCTGCAAAATAAAACTGGTCTTTTATATATTGATGCGCTTTCTAATAACATGCCTCACCCTTAATCCTATGAGGTACAGGTGTTATTCTCTTGCATGAAAAAAAACACTCATGATTTTCTTCTAACATGACCGAACTGGTATGTGAATCTTGTTCCATTCAACTGATAGACATGTTCTCAATCAAATGCATTCTTTGTCAACTAAATAAACTTCTTTCTAATCTTGAAGGATCGTGGGAACCTGATACTCTTGATTGCCATAACTTGCCTCCCCATTTCATCTAAAGTGTCCTTGTGCATGGGGCCTTCCTCGGCTCTGCCTCACACTTGTATGTTTGTACAGCACATTCGGAATAAAAGATACAATTCGACCTCTATTGATTAGGGGAATATTCGACTACCTTAATCCTAGTATCTTTTTCTAAAACCAATGGTATACTCATTTCATTTCTTATGCATGATGATACTATCCGTAAAATCATCTTCCCGAACTTTTTTTATGTGTGTAGATACTATGAATGACCAGGTAAACTCATTCGCCATTCTCCACCTGTTGCCTTCAAAGTCTTCCTTTCATCCCCTTAATATCAATGTGCGGGTATGGCTAGTTTGTATTATCATTTATTTTTGAGGCTCTGTGGCACACATCGTTGTTCAATACGAATCGTGTTGAACCTTTCACTTGTTAGATGTTAGCGTTTTGTATCTACTCTAGAGAATCAAGATTCCTTCGATGACACACCTGCCACTACCCTGGTCGTAAACATTCTGCGTAGCCATCTTTTCTTTTGTCCACCTGATGGCTATGAGTTTGAAGCCGATGGAAATTTTATCATAAGTATTGGTACTCCTTTCACATACTCATAAGTTCACCACGTTGTACTTCCCAAATATACGATTCGCTACCCTCCTAAAGAGTAATAAGAGACTCTTTGCATATGGAAAGACCCTAAGCACATAAAGCTAATGGGAATTCCCCGTGTTTAGTCAATCAAGCAAGTTATAAGTATGTGGACTCCAAAACTATACAAGTATAAGAGCATCAAGGCTCAAAACTAGGAACATTACCCTAAGTAACTTAGGGTCTTAACATGTATTAGGCATAATTGCATTAGAGCTCAACCCTATAGGCGAGTGGGATTAAAACTGAAGGTTGGGTAACCACCTAAGTCATATATTTCTACCATTTATCATAGCACCTAATTGTAATCGATGTTTTTAGGCTGGTTATGTCCATAGTTATTCTCATTCTTCCTGTATCATAATAGTACTTTGTTTACCTATAATTTCATAATCTGTCATCTATCCCTCTAATTTAATACCCTACATCCATAATATTCTCATTGTTTTCAGTCATTGATGTATTTCTTCCTTAATCAATTTAGATTTATTTATTGACCTTATTTCTCTGCTATTGTATGTTTCTTGATCTAAACCATTTGCCTAAGAGGTTTGAATTTATGCTAAGCCTTGCTCATAAGAATATACTTGTCATATTGATACTCTTCTTTCTACTTGTTGATTTGGTCCATCCTCAGAATTTGTTTCCTTTCACTATCTTTGAATCTTATTATTTATTATATAATGCTTGCCCTCCTCCATTTAGACAAAAGGGACGTCCCAACTATCTTCGGTACACCAAAAAGGGGTACATAGCTAATGGGTTGTGGTTAGCCCATAATGGACATGCAATGTGGTTTAGAATGTAAAATGAGGGCCTCTAATGAAGGGCAACAAAAGTCAACCAAAACAAACCAAATATGTTCAAGTAAGATTAGTGGAGCATTGGTCATGGGGTTGGAGTGAACCCAAGCAATGGCTGAGAGAGGAAGTAAGATATAAGTACATGTTAGGAATGCCTAAAGCTGGAAAAACAACTGGATTGAGTAGAGAAGAGAACATTAAAGTTCCAAGTGGTGAATGACGTATTCCATAAGGTATCATCGTTAGAGGTATCAAAGGTTCAAGGTTGGGGAAACCAAGTCCAGGTACATTGGGCCCTAGGAAGGTATTGAAGAGCTAACTTAGTAGTTGATAGATTGGCAAGTGCATATTCTAGATCTTATAGCTTAGGAAGTATGTGTTAAACTCAAGCCATGCCATTATGATAGAACCTATAGAAATTGCTAAAAATTTGCCTTACGAGGAGCATTCCATTCAAATAGTGGATCATGAAGTTAATTAGCCTTGCAGTTAAGCATCACCCTAGTCAAATCCTATGAGTTTGTCATACTTCAATAAGAGCCACATGAAAATGATCGATGTGAGATAAATCTAAGAATTCTCCTACATTTACAAGTTTCGAGGATGAAACTTATTTTAAAGGAGGAAGACTGTCGTAACTCGAAAGTAATCCTTATTAATTACCTTAGTTAATATGAAAGTTAAGAAGGTTGAGCACCGTATTTCAACTCAACACTTGAAATATTTATATGATTGCAGGTTGAGATGACAAAGTGGTCTCGAAATAAGACTTAATTATGCTTTGTACAAAACCATTCATAATGTGTAAATAAATTAATAAACAAGAAAAAAATTAATTAAATTAGCCAAAGAATAAAAATGGGTAAAAATTATTAATTTTTCATGAAACAAATATCACTACGTAGAGAAAACAACAATCTAGATAAATGGAATATAATAGTCAATTCAGATTAATCTTATAATCCTCTTCTAACCAATTCGGAAGACCCAAAAATAGTTCAAATATTAACCCCAAACAATTGCAAGTTAGAAAATATATTTTATTTTTGTGAACAAAATAAAAATTAGATAAAGTATAATATACCAATAAAAAAATAACTAGATTTTTAAGAGGAGGGGAATTAAAATTCTTTTTCAAGAAAAAAAGAAAAAATTATGTAAATTTGCCCCAAAAGTGACCGACATAGTCCACCCCCTTTTATCTAATTAAGCATGACATCCTCGCCCTCCCTCCGCCAAATCCCAATTGCATGTCTAAACCAAACCCCTCCACCACCATGCACACCATTATTTTCCTCTGCTTGGCAGCCATAGAGCTAGGCCCTGTTCTGCTGTAGCGGCGCCGCCGACCGCCATCCTGGGTGGCCTCCACAGTCGCTGGCCGTGCCAGAGTCCGGCTGCACCCCCACCACTCCTTTCTTATCTTTTTCTTGAATGGCTTTTGGGTATTAATAAGGTGAGTCCCAAGACTCCTATCTATTGTCTTTCATCATTCACTTCTTGATTTAGTCAAGAATTATATCAATTAACATTAGATGAAGGTAGTTTGGTGCAAATTCGAATGTTTCAATGGTGAATTTTAGGGATTGGAAGGTATGGATGTTATGGGAGTTCATGGGGAAAAAAACGGCTTTTGGATTTGGGTTGTGTTTGCATGAATAAAAGTTTAAATGACTTAATTGAGTTGAAATTAGAAGGCCGTTGTGGTGAAATTAATGAAATTGAAGATTGCTGTATGAATATGAAATCTTGGCCATTAAAGAATTGAGGAGGAAGAAGAGTCACTTGAGTATTTGAATTGGGAAGATGAGAGTGAAAAATGGCAGAGCTTGATTCCCAAATTTAAGTAGAATTCATTCAACTATTCTAATTTTTGGGAATTATTGGGATGTACAAAATTGTAAAAATTTTACTGTAGGTTATTTATGCAGTCTTTGGGACTTTTTTGTAAAATTTCATGAATTTTTGAGGTGTATCCTATGAGATATGAACTTTTAAAGAAAACTGCCCTGTTTCGGTGTGTAAATTTTGGCCACTGTTTCAAATTCGGTGAAGGTTAGGCTTGAAGAAAAATTGTGAGAATTTTACTGTCGATTAATCATAATATTTGGCAATTTCTTGTAAAATTTCGTGAATTTTGGAGGTGTATTTTATGAATTATGAATTTCTAAATGAAATGGTTATTTTAAAAGAAAGTTCAAGTTGATAATTGAAGTTGGGGCTGCATACTAGAGATAGGAAAGTTACAAGGTGTGAATTTAAGGTGAGAATGGTAATTTTGGGGATTCGATGGCTAGTTATAGTTGTGGGTGTTCAAGAAAGATTGAGTTTGGGTGGAGATTGCGAAATAAATTTATATAAATTAAATTGTATTGCAAATTTGAAGGATTTTGTTGAATTTTGGAGAGGCATTAAAGATTGTCTGCGCATTGTGAGTTTTGCAACGAAGTAGGGTTGTATGTGTGGAGTTGAATGATTGCCAATTTGTTATGAAATTTATTTTACAGCAATACCGATTTCATTTGATTTCGAAAACTTATACCGCATTGACAATAGAGCTAAACCTATAAAGATATCTAGTTAGCTTAACCCTTTCTTTATTAAGTTACTAATTCTACAATGAAATTAGTAATAAAAATAACAAAGGCTATTTATAATTTACTAATATTATAAAACCTATTTAGAACAGAAGCGAGACAACTTTCATCATTATCAAGCCGAAACAAGTCTTGACAGAAAAGAGAGAGAGAGAGCTTTTAAGAGATTCAGGTATGTTTACTACCTATACCTTTCAAAATTTCATATATTTCTTGTAAATATCAAGATCTCATAATACACAATTATGTAATGAACAATTTTCAAACACTGTTTTGCCACTTAATCAAGTGGATCCACCAATTATCAATCATCAGGGCTTGCATCCTTCAATTCACCCATGCAGCCTCAAGTCAGGCTATTCGATTGGCCTAGCAGGTGTACACCTATTCAATGATCGCAATATATATATGAGCTTATATGTTTGGGTTCCATTTTCAGACAACAACCGCAACAGTTTTATTATGATGCTCTACTTTCTTTCCCTAGTTTCGAACTAAAATGAATTGAAATTCACGCGCTCACTGAAAAATGAGTTTTTATTTTTACAGTATAGGAGTGAACGTATTGATTTTCGACTCACTGTGTGAATATTTTTGTGTTTTATGTTTTTTGGCAAATAAATTGTAGAGTCCGTACTTGTTCAGTACCAGGAACGCAGGGAATAGCAAATGAAGTCTAGATAAACTCACAGTGACATTTGAGAAAGTCAGAAACCATCAAAAAATAATTTTGCAGGTCGTTAGAATTTCGTTGAGTTCGATATATATAAATTATGCACTGCGTGGTAGCTAGGTAAACTAAACTGTGCCATAATTCTTATATTAAGTGAATTTCTTAAGCCTTATCTCATTTGGGATGGCGGTAACGCCTTAACCGTATTCTTCTAGACTATTAGTGAATAAAATACTAATGATTAGGGCTAATCAGGTGATTATAAGTTGGGGCATTACATAATTCTTCCAAATCATGGACAATAGTTATGTTCTGATGATATATTGAACATAAAAGAATGATTTACAATGTTCCATAATCATATTTTAGTAGAAATATTCAGTGAGTAAATGAGTAACGGGATAATCTAAACCTAACCCGTTTATATTAAATGGGTTAATGGATAAATTTTAGGTCAACCCGTTTAAATAATAAACAGTTACAGGTTAAGATTTTCAACCCGTTTAATAAACGGGTTCTGTTCAAGTCGAGAATTTCTCGACCCGTTTAAGTTCGACACGAGTACGAACTCAACTCGGCCTGACTATTTGACAGTACTAGGTGGGATTCTTAAAGTAGGAATGAGTTGAAAAGAAGTTGAAGGGGGCTGGATAGAGTGGATTTATGAAAACAAAGTTGTAAGGATTTGTAAGTGTAAAATTAAGTGAAAGGTGAATTTATTTTGACTCCAAAATTGGTAAATACATACATAATATGCCTTTAAACAAGTGCTATGCACAATTTATTTTGAAATTTTGGTTAAAATATTTTTAAAAATATTATAATTAATCTTATAATTTAAATTATTAGAAATAATAATATTAATATGTCTATAATTTATTTCCTTTTTTTCTTCATTAACATAGTTAAAAAGATACTATTTATTATAAAGATTTTAAATCACATATTGTTTGCATTTTTATTTTTAAATAAAATCATAATAAATACTTAATAGAACATGTGTCAAGACCGTAGAGTTTAAACTCACTTATATATATATATATATATATATATATATATATTATATATATATATATATATATATATGATATGCATTAGCTACATCATAACTGAGGCAAACTTTGATAATTTAATTGAGGTATGTAATTAAGTATTTTAGTTTTATTATTATTGAAAACCTTTGTACATAAGGAAGGTTTTTCCTTGAGCTGCAGGATTGAAATGAGTTTAATTTTGATTGATCCAAATAATTAGAATGTGTACATGACTCAAACTTATAAGAGATACTTTATGTAATTTTTAATTAATAATGTCCGTCCCTTGTTGAAGTGTTTTTTAAATTAATTTTTTATAATCCTATTTCATTGGAATTTTTATGTGTAAAAGGGTTATGTTTATTATTTTTGTTATTGACTTTGCTCACGACGTTTTAGCTACCCTTGATCGGAAATTATATTATTTTTAGGCACCGTTAATTTTGACCTGTGATAGTTTTTTTGTTGAAGAAAGGCGATTATTACATTAGCTATGCCATTTACATCTTGCCCATCACATGACATCTACACGCTTACAAACATACACTTTCAACAGCTCTATCCATTATCCCCAAATTGATGAAGCAATCATTGAGTTGCCTTGGTTCAACTAATAGCTGCCAAAAGCAAAATGAGAAAGCCGACACCAAAATGCTAATTGTAATGATCATCAACATTGCTTCGCTCCTGGGTTTCAGTGGACCCTCACTGCCGTCGCTTAAATTTTGCCGTCTTTTCATCCAAATCTAATGCTGCTAAGGGTGGCCCCCCCCCCCCCAAAAAACCCACACTAATTTAACTCCCGCAAAATACACCATACTTAAAACTCAAATGGGTATTAAAAGTGGAAAGAAAATGGGTCTGCAACAGGTAAAAGGAAACAGGTATGAGTATGAATAAGAGTATGAATACGGGCTTAGGCTTTACCCGCCCAATACTCGCCCCATTTCACACCTATAACTCGTATCCAGTAAATCCGCCCGTACCCGCCCCATATCCACACCATGTGACACAAACCCATTTATACAAGAAATTCAAAAAAAAGACAGTAGTCCTAGATTTATGAATCGTGGCCGAAAGCTCAATTTTGTTCCAAAAGAAACCCTACCCAAGCACTGCCACACTCGACACTCCTCACCCACATTCCAGTTCTACTTAGTTAGCCACCCACACACCATCACCTCTCTCACTCTCTCTTTTTTAGTTGCTCACATATTTGTCACATCCAAAAGAGAAATTCATCCCCTTCAAAAAATTGTAGAGTCTCAAATAAATTTTTTTTGAGGACATGGGTCTAATATGTGTATAAATTTTGTGGTCTATTTCTACCTAAATAAAATTCGTATGCCCGCAAAACCTACTGTATATGGGTGTAGGTATGATTTTTTAGCATCCGATGAGTTTGGGTATGAATATCGATATGGATATTAAAAATAAGTATAGGTAAGGGTATAGGAAAACACACCCTATATCGCCTCATTGTCAGCCCTAAATGTAGCCTATACCCTGTAGAACACGATAAGGAGTTATAGTTGAAGTTCGTAGGTTTTTATTTAATTTAGGCAGGACTATTGCTACCAGATTGTCAAGGCCTTTGGTACGGTCCAGATTGACCGGCCGAATTGCGCTTCTCAGCATCCGAATTTCAAGAATCACGTGCTGTGAGTAGACCTGGCAAATGGGTCATTTGATTCGGGTACGGGTCGTGTCAAGTTCGAGTCGGCTTATGTTCGGGTTAAGTGATGCTTTAGGCCGCTTCGGTTTGGGTCAGGTATGGTTCGGATCGGGTTAATTTCGGATCAATCAATTTTTGGTCAAATACGCTCGTCATACTGATACAGACCAAGGGCTAAAACAAGACCCTCATCCTGGACTAGAGAAGACCATGCTGTTTAGCCATCAACAAGGCCTATTCTGTGAGGCCATGTAACTCAGTTTGGCGGCCACTTTAGGGAGATCATTGCTTCGCTGGACACCCTAGCATCACTGCTAGCCAGGCCAAGTCTTTTGAGGCTCAAATAGCAGCCTTAGTTCATTTCATTTCAGTAAAGACAATCTGCAGTCAACCTATTTGAGGTTATTTTGTGCTTGCTTCCAGTAGCACAGTCATGCCAAAGGAATTCAATCCCTTTTGATTAGTACCCTAATTCATTTATCAGCTCATAATCAGCTCCTAAATGATAAAGGTTACTTGAATTTATCCTGGGAGTAATCCTGGTAGCAGCAGGTCAGCAACAGTAGTTTAAGGGGAGAATTTTGTCCCCTAACTTGGCAGCTCGTTTTGGCAAGTCTAAGGGCTTGGAAATGTATCTAAATATTTATCCAACAAGGCCCTAAAGCTGCAGATTCAGATCTCGTAGCATCTGCTTTTATCCAGCACCTGAATGCAAGAAATACCCTTTTATCTCTTGGATTTCAGGGTGTTGTACTTGCTGGCAGACCAGGTTAGGTCGATGTAATTAGCTACAAATCCCCTCCCAAAGCCATCATTAGCAAGTACCTTGATGCTATTAAGGGTTGAAACTTCAGTAATGGAGATAAGCAAAGGGTTTAGGTATCAAGAATCCAGCCAGCTGCTGTTTTAAGCTAGTTTAAGTCATTTTTGTTTTCTTATTTTGGCCAGAATCAGTTATGGCCGTTGATCTTTTGATTGTAGCCAAGTATTTAAGACTTGTCTTTAATTGTAACACTCAGATTATCATGAATGAAAGCTTCCCTTTGCTGGTTTAAGCAAAAACCTCTCAAATCTTTCTAACTTTAACCAATTCAGGTGGTGTTGAGAGTAATTCTTTATCTAAACTCCTGGTGTATTCTGCTTTAAGGGGCTTAGTGGTGTATCTTATAGTTCGGGTTGGTGGAATTACTTTTTTTAGGCCAGTTCATATCTTTCATGTTAAGATGCTAGCTTGTTGTTAATCCAAGCTTGCAAGTTTCAGCATACATCAGCTGGTATCAGAGCCCAACCTGATTCTTGGTGAGTTGCTTCTGTTACTCTTTGCTGCTTTTCTCTCCTAGCCTTGTTCATTGTTTTTCAGCCACAAAAGAACCCTGTCTGACCAAACACAAGTCTAATCACAAAGAGCCAAACTCCGCAAACAACCACAGCATTTTGATTTCTTTACACCAGTAGCATGACGGAGAGGGAAAACACTTCCTCTCCACCTCAGCAACCTGTGAGAGTTCCTAGAGGTCTCTCTCTGGAACAGGCTCATAAACTTAGGAGAGATCGAGCTATTCTGGAAATGCAAGAAAGCATCAGAACCCTTACAACTTAAATTCAATAGCTCATGAATCAGCCTAGAGGAAGAGAAAGGGAACCACCTCAGGACCCTCCCGGAGGTTTTGATTCCCCTCCTGATTCTCAATATGGCAGTGAATCTTCCACTGGAGATGCTAGGCCTAGGACAAGGAGAATGCACAGGGATGAGCTTAAGGACCTCAGAATAGGGGCCCCTGAATTTGATGAAAGTTTAAAGCCTGAAGATTACTTGGAATGGGTTCAGGCCATGGAAAGAATTAAAGAGATCAAAGGCTATTATGGAGAAAAGGCCTTCAAGCTTGCTATTTTGAAGCTAAAGCAGTATGCTTCACTATGTTATGAGAATCTGAAGAGAACCAGGGCCTTGGAAGGCAAGCCTAAGGTCAAGACTTGGGTTAAATTGAAGAAGCATATGGATAAAAGGTTCTTGCCAGGCACCTACAAGCATAAACTGTACCTAAAAGTCACTTCCTTGCACTAGGAGAGTATGAAGGTTGAAGAATACATTAGGAAATTCGAACAGTTACATATCAGATGTGCCTTGTGGGAAGAACCTCAACAAATCATTGCCAGGTTTCTCAAAGGCTTAAACTCTGCCATTTTAGAGAGGGTAGAGCTGTAACCTTTCTGGACATTTGAAGATGCCTGTAAGCTAGCTATCCAAGAGGCCTTACTCTACTGCCCCTCCTAAACCTGCTGTACCAGTGAGGACCTTCAATTCCTACAAGCCAGAACCTACCCCTAAGAATGATAGGGATAAGGGGAAGGGGAAGGAGGTTACCAAAGACATTCCTAAGAGTCAGAAGAAATGTTTCAAGTGTCATCGCTATGGTCACTTTCAAGCAGATTGCCGCCACAGAAGGGTACTCACAATCAGAGAGATTGAACAGCTAGATCACATGGAGGTAGAAGAGGATGAAGAAGAAGACTCTGCCGAAGAGGGTGATACTTCTTACCTACCACCTGAAGAGGGTGAGATGCTCATGATTAGAAGGGTCCTTCATGCCACTGAAGCCCCACCTGAAGCCAACCAAAGAGAGCAAATATTCCACTCTAGATGCAAGGTAGCTAACAAGACATGCAACCTGATTATAGATGGGGGTAGCTGCACAAATGTAGCCTTTACTGAAATGGTCAGCAAACTGAACCTGGCCACCATCAGTCACCCTAGACCCTATACCTTGCAATGGCTCAAAAAAGGCAATGAGGTAGCAGTTTTCAAGCAAAATTTTGTTCCTTTTTCAATTGGTGAAGATCAAGATGAAGTTCTATGTGATGTCTTGCCAATAAATGCTTGCCATTTGCTCCTAGGCAGACCTTGGCAGTTTAGCAGGGATGTCATTCACCATGGCTAATCCAACACTTATTCTTTCAAATAGAAGGGTAAAAAGATGACATTGACCCCTTTACCCCTTAACCAAACACGAAAACCTGAAACTAGGAGGGTTACACATAAGGAGAGTGCCTTCCTTGTCAATGGGGTGAGAGTGGAAAGGGCTATTACCAAAGGAAAACCTATGTTTGCTGTACTAATGCTGGAATTTGCTCCTAACTCAGATATAGCAACCCTACACCCTTCTGTTCAGCCCTTGATAGAGGAATTTTAGGATGTTTTTTCCCAAGACTTACCCCATGGCCTCCCTCCCAAAAGGGGTATAGAGCACCAAATTGACTTACTTCCTGGAGCCCCATTACCTAACAAACCTGCCTACAGATGCAACACAACTGAAACCAAAGAGCTGCAAAAGCAAGTTCAGGAGTTAATTGATAGGGGTTATGTGAGGGAAAGCATGAGTCCATGCTCAGTCCCAACCTTGTTGGTGATAAAAAAGAATGGCAGTTAGAGGATGTGTATAGATAGTAGAGCCATCAATAATATTACAATCAAGTATAAGTATCCTATCCCTAGACTCGATGATATGTTGGATAAGCTTCATGGTTCCAAGATCTTCTCCAAGATAAATTTAAGGAGCGGCTATCATCAGATCCAAATGAGAGAAGGGGATGAGTGGAAAACGGCTTTCAAAATAGAGCAAGGGCTTTATGAATGGCTTGTCATGTCGTTTGGATTGTCTAATGTAGCTAGCACCTTCATGAGGTTGATGAATGAAGTGCTTAGGCCCTACATAGTTCTGTTTGTGGTTATATATTTTGATGACATACTTGTATATAGCAAAACTGAATTTGATCACATTCAGCACCTTAAGTAAGTTTTCACCACCCTTAGAAGCCAGAAGCTATATGGGAAGTTGGAGAAATGTGAGTTCCTAGTACCAAGGGTTGTCTTCCTTGGATATGTGGTTTCCTGTGATGGTATTCAAGTGGATAAAGCCAAGGTTGAAGCAATCAAGTCCTGGCCAATACCTACCTCAGTCATGGCAGTCAGAAGCTTCCAAGGGTTGGCTTCCTTCTATAGAAGGTTTATAAAGGATTTCAGTACAATCATGGCTCCTCTTACTGATTGCATGAAGAAGGGCTGCTTTCCCTAGCCTTCAGCAGCCCAGAGAGCTTTTGAAACCATCAAGCAAAGGTTTTGTGAAGCACCAGTCCTAGCCTTGCTCAACTTTGAAGAATTATTTGAGGTAGAGTGTGATGCCAGTGGGGTGGGCATTGGAGCTGGTTTTACACAACTCAGGAAGCCCCTGGCCTACTTTAGTGAAAAGCTTAGTGGTCCAAAACTCAACTACTCAACTTATGACAAAGAATTCTATGCCATAGTAAGAGCTTTGAGTCACTGGAGTCACTACCTGAAACCTAAGGCTTTTGTCCTGCATTTAGATCATCAAGCATTGAGGTATCTTAATGGCCAGCCTAAGCTCAATGCTAGGCATGCCAAATGGGTACAGTTTCTGCAAGCTTTCAGCTTTTCTGTCAAGCACAAGAAGGGAACTGAGAATGTAGCAGCAGATGCACTCTCAAGGAGATATGCTTTGATCTCTATTCTAGGTGCAAAACTACTGGGATTGCTATCCATTCAGGCCTATCACCTTAAAGACTCAGTTTTTCAGGAGTTAGTCAAGAACACTCCAGCTCAAGGGCTTTATGTGATGCAAGATGGGCTTTATTTCTAGGGAAATAAATTGTGTATTCCAGCATGCCCATTAATGGAGTTGCTAGTGAGAGAGGCCCATGAGGGTCACTTGCTGGACATTTTGGAATGAACAAGACCTTGGATATTCTGAAGGAGCATTTTCATTGGCCAAAAATGGGGGAATATGTGCACTGAGTGGTGTCCAGGTGCTCTATTTGTCATAAAGCCAAGAGCTAGTTCCATCAAGGTCTTTACACACCCCTTCTTGTCCCAGTAAGGCCTTGAGAAGATGTAAGTATGGATTTTATTATTGCTTTACCTAGGACACAGAGGGGTAAAGACTCAGTTATGGTGGTGGTAGACAGGTTCACCAAAATAGCTCATTTTGTGGCATGTCATAAGGCTGATGATGCATTTCATATTGCTGATTTGTACCTTAGAGAAATCATCAGATTGCATGGAGTCCCCAAGACCATTGTCAGTGATAGGGACACCAAGTTTTTATCTCATTTTTGGAGAAGCTTATGGCATCTGTTAGGTACCAAGCTCTTGTATAGCACCACTTGCCATCCTCAAACTGATGGCCAAACCAAGGTCACCAATAGAACCCTGTCCACCCTTTTTAGAACCATGGTCCAGAAGAATTTGAAGGAATGGGATATCAAACTGCCTCATGCCGAATTTGCTTACAACAGAACACCACCTAGAACTACTAGTTGTTCACCTTTTGAGGCATTATATAAGATTAGCCCCCTGACCCCTATTGATCTTATTCCTCTACCTACTAACTGTAAGGTCAGTTTTGAGGCTGAAAAGAGGGCCAAGGAAATGAAGAGGCTTCACGAACAAATTAGAGCACATATTGAGAAGGTTAATGAAGCCTATAAAGCCAAGGCCAATCAGAACAGGAAAGGCATGGAATTTCAGCTAAGGGACCTTGTTTGGCTGCACCTCAGAAAAGAGAGGTTCCCCACCAGGAGGAAAAGCAAGCTGATGGCTAGAGGGGATGGATCTTTCAAGGTTCTAGCCAAGGTGGGAGCCAATGCTTACAAACTGGAACTTCCAAGAGACATGGCTGTTTCAGCCACCTTTTATGTGGGTGATCTGAGTCCCTATGCATAGGATGAAATTGACTTTTGGGATTTGAGGGCAAATCCTCTCAAAGGAGGGGAGGATGATGCAGACCAAGGGCTAGAATAAGACCCTCATCCTGGACCAAAGAAGACCATGCTGTTCAGTCATCAACAAGGCCTATTTTGTGAGGCCACGCAACTCAGTTTGGAGGCCACTTTAGGGAGATCATTACTTTGTATGACACCCTAGCATCACTACTAGCCAGGCCAAGTCCTTTGAGGCTCAAACAACAGCCTTAGCTCAGTTCAGTTCAATAAAGACAACCTACAGTTAGCCTTTTTGAGGTTATTTTGTGCTTGCTTCCAGTAGCATAGTCATGCCAAAGGAATTCAATCCCTTTTGATCAGTACCCTAACTCATTTATCAGCTCATAATCAGCTCCTAAATGATAAAGGTTACTTGAATTTATCCTGGGATTAATCCTAGCAGCAGTAGGTCAGCAACAGCAGTTTAAGGGGAGAATTTTATCCCCTAACCTGGAAGCTCGTTTTGGCAAGTCTAAGGGCTTGGAAATGTATCAAAATATTTATCCAACAAGGCCCTAAAGCTGCAGATTCAGATCCCGTAGCATCTGCTTTTATCCAGCACCTGAATGCAAGAAATACCCTTTTATCTCTTGGATTTCAGGGTGCTGTACTTGCTGGCAGACCAGGTTAGCTCGATGTAATCAGCTGCAAATCCCCTCCCAAAGCCATCATTAGCAAGTACCTTGATGCTATTAAGGGTTGACACCTCAGTAATGGAGATAAGCAAAGGGTTTAGGTGTCAAGAATCCAGCCAGCTGCTATTTTAAGCTAGTTTAAGTCATGTCTATTTTCTTGTTTTGGCCAGAATCAGTTATGGCCATTGATCTTTTGATTGTAGCCAAGTATTTAAGACTTGTCTTTAATTGTAACACTCAGATTATCATGAATGAAAGCTTCCCTTTGCTGGTTTAAGCAAAAACCTCTCAAATCTCTCTAACTTTAACCTGTTCAGGTGGTGTTGAGAGTGATTCTTTATCTAAACTCCTGGTGCATTCTGCTTTAAGGGGCTTAGTGGTGAATCTTGCAGTTCTGGTTGGTGGAATTACTTCCTTTAGACCAGTTTATATCTTCCATGTTGAGTTGCTAGCTTGTTGTTAATCCAGGCTTGCAAGTTTCAGCATACATCACATACTAAGACAAGCAACTTTGTGGAAAATTTCGGGTCGGGTATGGTTCAGTTGGGGTCAATTCAGTTTTCGGGTCCACTTTCGAGTGAGCCTATTTCGGGTGTCGAGTCCAGTATGGATCCGGGTCGTTCGGCTCGGGTTTCAGGTCTCAGATCAGTTTTGCGAGGTCTACCAGCGAGCAAGGAAGGCGATATAGAGTACCCAGCTGGAGTTAATTAATTACACCATTTTCCAGATTTATCTATGTTATTATAATAGTAATCTTTACAAAACCCTAGAATGGTGTAACAAGAGTGATTTGTGCAGTTTGGTGTAATTTTAACCCTAAAAATTATTTATCCATAAAATCCAAGCCGTCGATTTTAAAGTTAAGATATCTCTTTATTTTATTCAAAAAAATCTCCCATGATTTTAGATATACATAATAAAAGATAGATGATAATCCAATTATCTAGTGAAAAAGTTAGACAATTATATTTATTCATTAAATCTAAATCGCAGATTTTAGTTTTAAAAAAAAAGCCACCTTATCCAAGTAAAATACTTATTTGTAATTTTTATTTTTTAATACAATCCCTCATAATTTCGATTTTGTTTGATAAAGGATACATGATAATTCTATTAACTTAAAAAAATCCAAGCAGTTAGCAAAAATGATGTTCTTTGGAAAAACCAAATATGTTAGATACAATGTGGGTGATTTGCAGGATTTAATGTAATCTCACTCATACGAATTAGTCATCTATTAAATTTAGGCTTTTGATTTTATATCTAATCTGTTTATCTATCTAAACTATACCAATAATGATATTTGGAAAACCCTAAAATACTAACATGGGAGTAATTTACGGGATTTGGTGTAATCTTAGCCACATTTATTATTTATGCATTAAATATAAGCCTTCGACTTCAAAGTTAAGATATCTCTTTATTTTATTTTTGAAAACCCCATGATTTTGAATATACATGATAAAAGATAGGTGATAATTCAATTATCTAAGGAAAAAAATTAGGCAATTATATTTATTCATTAAATCTAAACCGTAGCTTTAGTTTTTAAAAAAACAATATTATCTAATAAAGTAAAATACCTATTTTTAATTTTTAATTTTTTAAAAAAATCACTCATAATTTTGATTATATTTGATAAAGGATACATGATAATTCGATTATCTAAAAAAAATCCACGCAGTTAACAAAAGTGATAATCTTTGGAAAAACCTAAACTGCTAACTACAATAGGAGCGATTTGCAGGATTTAATGTAATCTCTACCATAAAAATTAGTCATCTATTAAATTTAGACCTTCAACTTTGTGTCTAATTTGTTTATGTAGCTATCTACATTATATCAATAACAATATTTGCAAGATCCTAAAATACTAATACGAGAGGGATTCATGAGATTTGGTATAATCTTAGCCATAAATATTATTAACTCATTCAATCTAAACCCTTGATTTTAAAGTTTAAAAAAAGTAGTTTGTAACTGCCGTCTCTCTCTAAGCACAATACTGCCTTATTTTTATTTATTTTTTAAAAACAAAACTTAGGGCCGTTAACTACATGCTCCTCATATTTTCGATTACACATGATGCGTGAATGTCGGGGCTTTGGATACTTTCGCATGTTGATTCTGTGCTTGTCTGTTTCTCTCATTGAAGCGTGTGCGCACGTGCCCCCCCCCCACACACACGCTCTCTCTCTCTCTCTCTATTAAGGAAATTGATCTTTTCAATTTAATTAGCTTCTATAATAACCCTAAGGATTTATGTATAATTTTCTAGGTTTATTGCTAGATGAGGGTCTCTAATATACATTATATTTTTGGATTCATATTTATTTATAGGTTAGTATAAGGAGTATCAAATGTTGGATACGTTATGCAGTAAAATTTGCACTCCATAAAGGTTGATACATAATGCATAAACGTAGGCGTTGAAAGGAGGAAATGAATTTATTTTGAAAGAGATTTGGATATCTAATTATTCTCGAAGGTGGTGTCGTCTAATGTAAAGGAATGAGTATTTTTCACTTATAGTATAGCGAAACTATTTTATACATGAGTGATACATGATCCCAACTATCTCATACTATGTACTGATTATTTCATGAATCAAGAACTACTTTTATGAGTTAATTTTTCTAGGTATAATCCACTTTACAACTGAACTTAGTGAGATTTGAGACTTTTAGATATAGAGGAGAAGGATTTGATTCACCAATTAAAGTCTTCATTAGTTTAAAAAGTCAATTTTGCTAATTATATGATCAAGTAAATCAGACAATGTTTTACTTAATATTCACAAAATTTTTATGAGACAAGTGATTTTATAAAATGAATACTCTATAGGTTTTAAATTAAATTTTAATTTAAAAAATAATCGGTGCATCGTACGAGCCTATACTAGTATTTCCAAATTATAGAGATGGATTTCCCAAGCCTTAATTAACCCTTTCTATTGAGTGTTAATGTAATAACTCGACCCTAACCCATATTTATTTATTTAAATTATATTTATTTATTTAATTAATCATATTTATTCATTTAATCAATCATATTTATTGATTTAATCACTCATGGTTATTGTTTAACCAAATTATGTTTATTAATTCAATTACACTCAATTTATATATTTACCGAATTACCTTATGTCATCTAAATTTTCCGCTTTCATTTATCGTATTTAAGCATCCCAGTTGGGGGATATTTCATTTGGGTCCCACTTTGCAATTCAAGTTTCATTGATTAGAAATTCAAGTATCATTGATTGATTAAATTTCAGGTGAATCGCTAGGAGGCCTCGATAATTATGATTGAGCGTTAAATTATTTTCCATAGCATCACAAAATTTTTAAGTTTTAGCTACGCAAAAATTGGAGCCCGAATTCATTTATTTTGGTCCAATTCATTGGGCCCAAATTATGGCCCAATTCCATTGGGCTCAAATTCTGGCCCGAAAATTTTGGTGCAATTAAATTAAGTTAATTACTATCATTTGTGCCTAATTTTAATTAGCAAAAAGGCCCCTTTTCAAGATTAAATATTAGCCAAGTATCAAGGATAAGCATCCAAGTCATTTACCACCAAGAAAAGTCTAGCCTTCATCTTCTTACTCTCTCCTCCAACATCAAACACCACCTCCATCCTCTAGATCTAAGCTCAAAGTGAGTAAAAACTCTAACTCTATCTTGATGTATTTTTGGTTTTATGATTGTTTGAGTTATGATTTATGCTCTTGAGATCAAAGTAAATGTTATTATGTAAATTTTATTGATTTTGGGGATATTGATCATAGTGGGGTTGAGCTTGAAGTATATTAAGGTTAGGGTTTTGTCATGATCAAGTTAGCCTAAGTCAAGTGATGGATTTGTATTGTTTTATATATGATTTTGTAATCTTTAGTCTTATTGATTATTATGATGATTTTTTTGGTGATTTGGAATGATTTTAAGTGAAGATTTATGTGAAAAAAAAGGAGAAGGCAAAAACAGTGGGGGTTAAAAACGGTAGAAAACAGGGGTGGTTTTGAGATTAAACTGGTAATGATCAGCCCACTGAAAAATTATGATTTTTAGGTGGGTAGATAGGTAAATGTGTTTGCTTTCAAATGCCATTCGAATCACCTTAATCTTGGTTCTGTGTACGAAGTTATGATCGTTTTACCAGAACTGTGCATGTTAGACCAAAACTGACACACTTGTGTTCTACCTCCATTTTGGGAACCCTATTGTGGAATCATGTTTTGTGTTATAAATGAAAGCTTTTGGGACTTCTTAATCTTTCCATATTGGGGTTTTAGGTTTCCATTTGAGTTCAAGGGTGAAAGTTATGAATTTTTGAAGCGAACTGACCTGCTTTGGTGCAAATTAGGCTGTTATTGCAATTTCTATGCAGCATATACTTGGAGAAAAATTCTAAAAATTTTACTGTAGATTATCCATATTATTTTTGAATTTCTTATAAGATTTCATGAATTTTGGTTGAGTATGTGGAGTTTGGTGATTTTTGGAAGTATTTTGAGTAATCATGTAAAGAGCAATAATAAAGATTTAGTGAGATTGATCATGCACTCATTTTTTGTATTTTGGGTCAAGTAAGGTCATTTAAGGAGGAAATAAATATTCATGGATTTTATTGGAGTTTTTAGCTCGATTTATGAGAGAAAAGAAGAGAAACATGCATTTTCAGAGCTTAATTATGAATTTCAAATCACTTATGGATATTACAAAGAAAGTACCAAGTTTAGGGAGTTTAATAGCTTTCATTGGGACCAGTAATTTAATAGACTTGTGAATGAAATATGGGAAGTGTGAAGAATTTTTGACTCAGAAACTACATTTATCAGACTAAGTTATTGCCGTTTATGCTATTTTGAACCAAGATATGTCTCTCTTGGCCTCAAACCTCTATTACTTCCTTAATTCAGAATATATCAAATATATTTATCAAGTTAATCTAGTGTATTCACTGTTATCTTGAACCAAGTTATATATCAGCGAGCCTTAAACTCGTATCAGTAACCTATTTCAGAAAAG
Source organism: Carnegiea gigantea (assembly GCA_029747015.1). NCBI lineage: Eukaryota > Viridiplantae > Streptophyta > Magnoliopsida > Caryophyllales > Cactaceae > Carnegiea > Carnegiea gigantea. The sequence continues at coordinate 523,072 of JAKOGI010000348.1, read as the reverse complement.
GCCAAAACCACTCTCCCATTTGTCACCATCAGGCCTTTTCCTTTGTAATCTCATTTATCTCATTATGGTCTACTTTACTTTCATTTACTTTATATTGGATTTAATTACTTTCATTAATTCAGTTTTGAAGTTATATTGAAATACCCAAGTTATATATACCATTTAATTACTCAATTTCTATTGCACATACTTTTACTTACTCAATTATGTGAGTAAGGATCATTTACTCACTACACATACCTGCAATGACGTTTATGAAACAGAGTCGAGGACTAGTTATCGTTTTCCATTTTGCATAAGTGTTATCAAGTCAAAACATATTTATAAAGTCAGATGACATTTATAAAACATATGACATTCATCAAGTCAGCTGACATCTTTAAAGAATCAAGGTACGTCCATTGCCTGTATCCTCAGAAAGCAGAATATTCTTATCAAGTTACAACTCTTAATGAGTTTATTAATGAATCAGTTTATACAGTGATTTGCCATTTAACTTGTGACCCCATTAGTTATCATCTATAGGGCGTTAGCCTATCATTCACCCGCACGGCTTCAAGCCAAGTCTTGATCGGGTTGGCAGGTGTACACCTATGTATAGATTATAACATCGCAAGGGGTTCACATCCTGATAATAATGAGCAATTCAGTTTTATATTACTTTCATTTTCATTGTTATTGTGAACTAAATGAATTGTAGAGGTGAGTACCCATTAACAGTGTTTCTACGCTGTTTTTACAATACAGGAATGCATGTACTGAGTTTTAGCTCACATTTTCGAATGGTTTTCATGTTTTCCATTTTAGATAATGAAGTATCCCATGTTTCTCAATTTAGCAAGCCCTTTTGGAAGCCACCAGATGCTCACGGTGGATTCAGCATGGCATGAATGCTGGGATCGACCTTAGGGTTAAGTTGGCTCTATATTCAATATACTTGTGTAATGTGGAGTGCGAGTTAGCACATAGTATGATTAAGTCAATTGTATTGAAGTTGAACTATTAAGGACTTCGGTTTTAGAGTGTTTCAGTTTAATAGATATTGTGATTGTGAACATGAGTTGCAAGATTAAATGGTTTCAGTGGGCCTTATCCTTATCAGGACGGCAGTAGCGCCTTCTATCATTAAGTCTTCCATCGTAGTTTTCTATAAATCACGTCATTAGCATTCTGGGGGCATTAGATTTGATATTAGAGCTAAGGTTTTAAGGGCCATTGTGAGCTATCAAGTGTATGTGAGTTAGCTATCAAGGTGTATATGAGTTATGTTGGACCAGTTAAATGAGCTATTGACTATAAGCTCATATGTATAGGTACATAAGGAGGAACCATTTTCATTTCGGTGATTCAATCATTTAATAATACCCTGAGACTTGAGCATTGGCAAGAGGAGTGAGGGATAAACAAATTGGTGACCTGATAGTGATGCATGCTTTCGTTTACTTAGGAGTGTAATGTATGCTTCAATTCTATCATTTGTTTAAGTTTTGTAATTATGCACTATAGGGGCATGGCCTGTTGAGTTATTGAACTCCAGCGAGTGGCCGTTGAGCTATTGATGTGTGATTTTTTATGTTAAGTACCTGTTGCAAGTTTTTAGGCAAAACTCTATCCGTTTCGTTCCAGAATTTGAGAGTTTCATTGAGGTGTAATAACATACATGATATTGAGTACAGTGATGTTTAAAACCTATTGCGGGAATACGATTTGCAACTTGGTATATCTTTGGATTGAATCACTATGAGATGGAATTACTGTAGGAAATCCTGTGACGGTAGTTTAGTAGCTTGCGGTGTGCTACTTGGCACTGTATGGCTGGTATGAGTAAGATTTAGTTGCTATGCATAGAAAGAGGCTGCTCTTGTCACTAAGACCTTACACCAGCAATGCTCCCAATGTAACTTTCTCAGAATTCATAATATGATTATTCTTCTTGCTTTTAAATTCAATTCTCATGCTTATATTTTACGTCCTCATCAATAAACTACAGCATTCTCCATTCCATCTTATTACTGCGCTCAAATTGACTTCATTTGAGCAAAGGCACATTCCCAATATAACTTGTCCAATCTATTTGTATATCTATTGTATTTACTTATCCAATCTATCTATCTACGTATCGCACATTGCTTTTCCCATCTATCTAGTGCACTTAACCTGACAATTGAGGTTAAAAGGATACCATCTTGCCATCTTACTTTTGCTAAACTTGAGTGTAATCGAGCCATCTTTCCCCTAGGTTGACTATATATTGGATCCTTTATGATCCATATATATAAACCATGATTCATTTGGCATTATATTTCAACATTCTAGTTATTTTATTTCAACCACCTCATGATAATGCCCCTTTTATCAATCTTTTCTAATCTCATTATTTATTTCTTTTACACTTAATGACTTGCTTGACTACCAATTCCCTTATTTTCATTCCTGGCGATATTCATTTTATTATCCAATGTGGAATTGGAGTAGACCTTTGATTGGCCGGATGACGGGAGACAGGTGATGCCTAGAGAACACTAAATGAGTACATTTTGACAGGAGCATAATTTTAAGCAGTGTGGGGTCTTATTGGAGTGAGCCAGAAGAAATATTGGGTATAAGAATCGAGTTAATCCGAGCAATTATTACGAAAGAAATTTAAGGCCATGTTAAGGTGAGACAAGGCCGACAAAAGAGTTATGTTGACAAAAGTAGGAGACAATCACAGTTTCAGATGAGGCAAAAAGTACTTTAGGCAAATCATACCTCCTCAAAAGCCTCTTAGGGAAACCCAGAAAGAGATGAAAGCCAAATATCCACATTCATTTGTGATATCAGTGTATATTTTCACAAAACTCATAAGTTTCGAGGACAAAACTCTTTAAGGGGGGAAGACTGTAATAACCCGGCCTTAACCCATATTTATTTATTTAAATCATATTTATTTATTTATTTAATTATATTTATTTATTTAATTAATCATATTTATTGATTTAATCACTTATGATTATTGGTTTAACCAAATCATGTTTATTAATTCAATTACACTCAATTTATATATTTACCGAATTACCTTATGTCATCCAAATTTTTTGCTTTCATTTATTGCATTCAAGCATCCCGGTTGGGGGATATTTCATTTGGATCCCACTTTTTAATTCAGGTTTCATTGATTTTAAGTTTCGTTGATTGATTAAATTTCATGTGAATCGATAGTAGACATCGATAATGATTGAGCATTAAATTATTTTCCATAATGTCACAAAAATTTGGGCCGGAATTCATTCATTTTGGCTCAATTCATTGGGCCAAAATTATGGCCCAATTCCATTGGGCTCAAATTTTGGCCCGAAAATTTTGGTGTAATTAAATTAAGTTAATTACTATCATTTGTACCTAATTTTGATTAGCAAAAAGCCCCTTTTTCAAGCTTAAATATTAGCCAAGTATCAAAGGTAAGCATCCAAGTCATTTACCCCCAAGAAAAGTCTAGCCTTCATCTTCTTACTCTCTCGTCCAACATCAAACACCACCTCCATCCTCTAGCATTCAAGATCAAAGTGAGTAAAAACTCTAGCTTTATCTTGATGTATTTTTGATTGTATGATTGTTTTAGTTATGATTCATGCTCTTGAGATCAAAGTAGATGTTATCGTGCAAATTTTATTGATTTTGGGGATATTGATCATGGTGGGGTTGAGCTTGAAGCATGTTAAGGTTAGGGTTTTGTTATGATCAAGTTAGCTTAAGTCAAGCGATGGGTTTGTATTATTTTGTACATAGTTTTGTAATATTTAGTCTTATTTATGATTATGATGATATTTTTGGTGATTTGGAACGATTTCAAGTGAGGATTTATGTGAAAAAAAGAGGAGAAAGCAAAAACAGTGAGGGCTGAAAATGGTAGAAAATAAGGCTGATTTTGAGATTAAACTGGTAATGATCGGCCTACAACAAAATTATGATTTTTGGGCGGTAGATATATCAATGTGTTAGCTTTCAAATACCTTTTGAATCGCCTTAATCCGAGTTCTATGGACAAAGTTATGGCCATTTTACGAGAACTATGCAGGTTAGACCAAAACTAACATACTTGTGTTCTAACCCCATTTTGGAAACACTATTGTGGGAATCATGTTTTGTGTTATAAATGAAAGTTTTTTAGGACTTCTTAATCTTTCCATATCCAACGGTGAAAGTTATGAAGTTTTGAAGTGAACTGACCTGCTTTAGTGTAAACTGGACTGTTATTGCAATTTTTATACAGCGTATACTTGGAGGAAAATTCTGAACATTTTGCTGTAGATTGTCCATATTATTTTCGAATTTCTTATAAGATTTCACGAATTTTGGTTAAGTATTTGGAGTTTGGTGATTTTTTGGAAACATTTTCAGTAATTGTGTAAAGAGCAATAATAAAGATTAAATGAGATTGATCATGCACTTATTTTGTGCATTTTGAGCCAAGTAAGGTCATTTAAGGGGGAAAGAAATATTCATGGATTTTATTGGGGTTTTTAGCTTGATTCATGAGAGAAAAGAAGAGAAACATGCATTTTGGGAGCTTAATTATTAGTTTTGAATCACTTTTGGATATTACGAAGAAAGTACCAAGTTTGCGGAGTTTAATAGCTTTCATTGGGATCAATAATCTATTTAGGGTGAAAAACTATATTTAATGGACTTGTGAATGGAATATGGAAAGTGGGGAGAATTCTTGGCTTAGAAACCATGTTTATCATATGCTATTTTGAACTAAGATATGTCTCTCTTGGCCTCAAACCTCTATTACTTGCTCAATTCAGAATATATCAAATGTATTTATCAAGCCAATCTAGTGTATTCGCTGTTCTCTTGAACCAAGCTATACATTAGCGAGCCTTAAACTCGTATCAGCAACCCATTTTAGAAAAGGCCAAAACCACTCTCCCATTTGTCAGCATCAAGGCCTTTTTCTTTGTAATATCATTTATTTCATTGTGGTCTATTTTACTTTCATTTACTTTATATCGTATTTAATTGCTTTCATTTATTCAGTTTTGAAGTTATATTGAAATACCCAAGTTATGTATACCATTTAATTACTCAATTTCTATTACACATACTTTTACTTATTCAATTATGTGAGTAATGATCGTTTACTCACTACGCATAGACATTTATGAAATAGAGTTGAGGCCTCGCTATCGTTTCCCATTATGCATAAGTGTTATTAAGTCAGAACATATGTATCAAGTCAGATGACATTTATGAAACATATGACATTTATCAAGTCACATGACATTTTTAAAGACTCAAGGTACGCCCATTGTCTGTATCCTCAGAAAGCAGAACATGTTCACCAAGTTACAACTCTTGATGAGTTTACCAATGAATCAATTTATACAGTGATTTGCCATTTAACTTGTGGCCCCGTCAGTTATCAGCTATAGGGCATCAGCCCATCATTTACTCGCGCAGCTTCAGGCCAAGTCTTGATCAGATTGATAGGTGTACACCTATATATAGATCATGGCATTATAAGGGGTTCACATCCAAATAATAATGAGCAATTCAGTTTTATATTACTTTCATTTTCATTATTATTGCGAACTAAATAAGTTGCAAAGGTGAGTATCTATCAACAGTGTTTCTATGCTTATTTTACAATATAGGAATGGATGTACTGAGTTTTAGCTCACATTTTGGAATGGTTTTCATGTTTTCAATTTTAGATCATGAAGTATCACATGTTTCTCCATTTAGCAAGCCCTTTTAGAAGTCATCAGATGCTCACAGTGGATTTAGCATGGCGTGAATGTTAGGATTGACTTCAGCGTCAAGTTGGGTCTATATTCAATATACTTGCATAGTGTGGAGTGCGAGTTAGCACATGGTATGATTAAGTCGATTGTATTGAAGTTGAACTATTATAGACTTTGGTCTTGGAGTGTTTTTGTTTAATAGATATTGTGATTGTGAACATGAGTTATAAGATTAAATGATTTCAGTGAGCCTTGTCCTTATCAGGATGGCGGTAGCACCTTTTATCATTAAGTGTTCCATTATAGTTTTCTGTAAATCATGTCATTAGTATTTTTGGGGCATTACAGTTAACTAGCCCTTATAAAAGAATAGGAGGAGAACCCTGTCAGCCAGCACCACTCACCATCGGAATTTGTCATTATTTTTAGATTTTTTATTTATTTCTTGAGATAATTTATGGACTCTCATCAATCCACTAACCCCACTAATATATCAACTAATTCCTCATATTTTGGGCATTTAGGCACATATTCCCCCCATATATTATAAGATTTGATAAATGAATGAATTGGAAGGTTAGAGTTCATTTCCTCTCTTATAAAACATCTCAATCTTAATCTCTATTTAGAGAGGTGACTTAGAGTCTCTCCTTACAATTTCTCTTAGCTGGCTCTATGCATGTATGAGAGGGATTGGATGAAAAGTATTATCTTCTTTGGGAATCTCAATTTTGGCCACGAATCTCATAGGCACCTTAATTGTTTGAGATTGAATCCAAGGATGAGTATCCATTAATTTGTGTTTTTCTTGAGTATTTTATGATTTTAGGACTTAAGGAATCACCCTTCTCAAGTTGGTATTAGAGTTGAGGCTCCCTTTTGGCTAATTGTTCAATCAAAACCTTTCTCTTCATTATTTAATCAAACCCTCATCCTTCACCCCCAAATCCACCTCGAAAAACCCATATTTTGATTTTAGCAAATTTGTGTCAGTTATCCATCTTAATCAACCCATTTTAGTCCATAGAACCCAAAAATAATGCTAAACACAATCCCAAACCAAAATCCAACCAAAACTCCACATAAAAAGCCTTCATAAAAGTAAAAAAACCACAAAAAGTGCTAAAATAGAGCCTGAAATGGTTACAACTACTGCCCATCTTAGAGCACTCTTGCATATGCCAAATTGACCTGTCTATGTCAAGCCCATTTGAACTGTGTCTTGACCCATGTTGAAGCTTGCATCAACCCCTATCCATTTCAACTATTTCATATCAAATTTTACCCCGAGATCTCTCAAGTATAACCAATGGTGGTGAATCCTCTCATATTAAGGAACCCAATGGACTCCAAGAGCAATTAAGGATGCTCAATAGATAGTTAAACAAATGAAAGGGATTATATCCACCAAGATAAAAGCACATCATCAAGAATGAGCTGTGTGATGCACGTGCCCATAAGAGATCAAGAGCCACCCATTAATGGTGATAGAACTTTGCTCAATCCCACTAATATAGCATATTCCTCTTGTTATAGAAATTATGATGATAAGAAAAGGAGAGATAGGAGAAGGTGGCCTCTAAGAGAATACCTAGGAAACCATAAGGTAGAAGCACCAGAGTTCGATGGCAATATCAACCCAAAAAGCTACCTAAATTAGGTTTAATACATGGATAAAATATCTAAGCCCAAAGTATACAATGGTGAGACATGCTTTAAGTTAGTTATTCTCAAGACAAAAGGGTATCCATCACTATGGTATGAGAATTCGAAGAAGAATAGAGTAAAGGAAGCCATGTCCATGATGAAAACATGGTTCAAGATCACGAAGCACACGGACAAAAGCCTCTTACCAGCCTTATGCAACTCCAAATAAGGGCTGGATTGAATAAAGAGCCTGTGCCTTAAATTGCTAGATTCATCGAGGGTTTGCCACCTAATATTTCCAACAAGGTAGAATTCCAAGCTATATTTCCTTTGATGATATATGTAATCTTGGAATAGAAGTTGACAGGCAACTTAACCATAGAAAATCCTTCCAAACCTCTTATAGGAAAAGTCCCTCCACTTATGCACATCCCTACAAATCAAATTTCTTAATAAGCATAAGGGAATTACAAGTGAGATACCCAAGAAGTTGGAAGGGGAGAAATACTTCAAGTGTCATAGTTATGTGGATTATATTCCCAATTCAATTGTTTCTTAGAAAGGATGTCACCATTAGGGAACTAGAAGAGATCTAAGTAATTAAAGAAGAGTTAAGTGACAAAGAAGTACAAAATTATGTTCCCACTTTTGTTATATCGGATGTTAGGGAGTAATGCTCTACATGTGAATAAGGCTGCCCTTAAACCCAGCTAAAGGGAGCAAATCTTTCATACTACATGTACAATTCGAGGTAAGGTGTGTGATCTAACCATTAATGGGGGAAGATGTGCCAGTGTGTCTTGAATGAAATCATCATTAAGCACTAACCATTAGCAAGATTGCATCCAACTTGTTACACTCTGCAATGGTTCAAGCATTTACCATTTCCAAACAAGGCTATATTTCATTTTTGGTTAGTCCATATCATGGTGAAGTGTTATGTGAGGTTCTCCCATAAATGTTACTACCTAGTAGACATTGATTATATGATAATGTGATTTATGATGGGCATGCTAACACTTGTTAACTCAAGCACAATAAGCATACTCTTACCTGGGCTCCTTTAACTCCATCGAAATTTCATAAAATTAATCCAGGAAAGGGAAGCAAGGAAAGCCGCTTCATAATAGACATGGGTAGAGTGTGACACTAGTAAAAGCAAGATCAAATCGCCTTACTAATGGTAAAGGCAAACACAAGTGAATAAGTGACACCTTTATCCTTTATAACTCACCAAAAGATCAAGGATGTAATTCTAAAAGAATTCGTCATCAAACTCCTATTGTCTAAGAAATCAATCTTGGAAAAAAACATTCATGAAGATGATCAAGCCATCAATGACCACTCTCTTGAGTACTACGAGCTTGAGTTATCTTGTGATGGGGACATTGAGATCTTCAATAAGCTTATGAGGCCCCAAGGGTTACTTATCATTTTGAATTACTCCTTAAGATCTTCAACGACTCTTATACATTCAAGATAGGCGGAGTTCTTAGCACATTGGGCATTTTCAAGCCCAAAGGGAATAGCAGGTATTCAAGGTTGGCGTCGATAGATTTTAACCCCAACAAAATTAAGGAAAAATCCTACACACGCGAGGGAAGTTGATAAATATCAAAAACCCCACTTTGATCTTGCACTTAGATCATTAGATGGTTGCATCTACTCGAAAGTCACTTGACACCAAAATTCAGCACAGAAGCATTCTTTATCATGTGTTTTACCTAGTAAATGGGCTCAAAAACTGATGAATTATGACTCATTGGAAAGTTCTCCAACTTAATATTAGGAAATGTAAACATTCCCAATACATAATTGTATTTCAATTCTCTAAAATGGCAAAAACCTCATTACCCTAGTGTAGACTTTTGCCTAATATTTGCTGAATTTTAGGAAATATTTGGTTCTTGGTAAGGGTGCCCAATTGATGCAAGTCCTAGCTTGCTTACTTACCTAAGTAGTTTATTTTAGCCACATAAGCTAAAAATTGGCATTGAATTCCACTTGAGACAGAAGGCGGTCAAGATTACATGATATATGCACAAAATTCAGGTTTGGAGCAATCTGGATTTTTGCTCAATCAAGAACAAATGCATATGTAAACCTTGGAATCTCCACATATTGCATGAATCCACACCTACCAAAGAAAAAGTCCAAATGTGAGCACTCCTATTGGGTAAGTATAACTCTTAGGACATCCTAGAAAATGAGAGAAAAATCCTAAAATTTTTAGCTTATAGATTTTGTCATTATCTCTAGATTTTTTATTTATTACTCGAGGGAATTGTAGAACTCAATTGGTTCACTTACCCTAGTAATACGTCAACTAATTGTTTTTTGGGCTTATGGACTCCTTCCCCTCCATGTCTTCTTAGATTTGATAAATGAATAAATTGAAAGGCTAGAGGCTATTCCTCGCTTTAAAAAAATTTAATCTTTGTCTATATTTAGAGTGGTGGTTTAGAGTCTTTGATTTAAAATTTCTCTTTTGTGGCTGCAGCCTTTAGGAGAGAGATTGTGTGGAAAGTACTTATCTTCTTGATGTATCTCAATTTTGGGCTCTGATCTCAGAATCACTTTGATAATTAAAGATTGAATCAAAGGAGGAGAGTCCATTGTTTTGTGTTCTCTTGATTGTTTTATGACCTTGGGAGTTAAGGAATCATCATCATCGCTTATGGGGTCGGATGAGGCTAAAAAAAGTTTCTGGTCAACCTAGTGGGATGTTCTTACTTTGATTTCATTTTGTTATGGAGTCAGATGAGGCTCATAAACAAAGAATAAGCCATTTTGATAACAAGCACATGGTGTTGAAGCCATTTCAAGATGGTGTAAACAAAGAGGATGTTGCATATTTGTCAATATAGGCAAAGCTACCTTGACTTGATCTCAAATTCTAAAGCTTATAGGGATTGAGTGGTATCAAAAATTTATTAGGAATGTTGTTAGTTGCTAGCAGGCCAAATCAAGATAATGCAATGCTGTATTATGCTTAGATTTTGGATGATGTGAAGTTCAATGGAGCTTTTCTTAATCATATAACCTTTGTGGGTAAAAAGCCGGTTATAATAGACCAATAGGTAGAGTTTGTAAGCCAACCAAATGTTCTTGATGTGAAATATATGGCCATAGATTGCAAAAGGGAATCATAAGGGTGTCGCAAAAGAAGTTTTATAGCCTATACAAGAACCACCAATAGAGCATGCTCACAAAGAAGAGTTAAGTGAGGATCCATCTAATAAGGAGGAAACATTCGAGGAACTAGTTATTTCAGAGGATATTTTCGGGGCTTAGATATTTGCGAACCTTAAGTCTATTTAGAGGGTTTGTCATACCAGGTTCGCCTTAATCAATTCCAAATTCATTAAATTTGGGTCCCTCGAAAAATTTAGATTAGCGTCAATTCATGAAATTACCTGGTGACAAAAAAAATTCCCACAGAATATCTGATTACTTACATCTGTTAAGTGTTCGAGAGTTAACAACTCTAAAACACTCTAACTTTATTTATGTGGTCGACTCTCAAAGGAGCATTTATAGGAGGTAGAATTTCAATAATAAATCAGATAGTGCCATGTATAAAAAAAGAATAATAATTTCACTAATTCTAAATTGTCATGTGTCAGGTCGATTTTGGCATACCCACTAGGTCAAATTTAAGCGTCGTTAAAATTCGGCTAATTAGAAGTTACCACGTGTCATTGACAATGTAGAAAATAGTAATTATTTTCATCGTTTAAAGTAAGGAGATAATCATTGAAATGATAGACCTAGGCATGAAGCCTAACCCTAACCTATGCTACTGAAGCCTATTCATAAGGGTCCTCCTCCTCACCTTTGTCACATTTAACATTTTCACAATTCAGAGGCTTAGACTACAAACGACATGTAGCTATCAAGTAAGAAGGATCAGAACATGCAAGGCATCTGAAACAATAATAAGCCCTTTTTAGATCAAATCAAGGAATTTCAGCATTCTTTAGCTAATTTTCCATCAATCGAGATCAAGCGGTCATGCCACAAATCTCTCAAATCACCCGGAAATTGAATCAACGGATTATTTCTTTATATTCAATACAAAGATTATACCTACACATACAACACCAACATAAAATTACATTAGTTTCTTAATTTATTGCCTTATTTGATTTAGATTTGACTTTGTGTTTGTAAATTTTTAGCATGTTTGGTGAGACAATGTTTGCATCTCATCTCTTTCTCTAAAACACAAACTCTGCATCCCTTCGAAGATGATATGACTTTCAAGAACGTCATCCCTAAATCTCTAAGGAAATGTGTCTGGCCGAAATCTCAATGATCAACAACAGCTAGCGTCGTATCTAGCGGGGTTATGACTAGGAGTATAGCAAAAGCCACTATTCTAGTTGTCATAGCGTAATTGGTTGTGAGCATCATCGCAATCACATAAGATCCAAAATCTCAACTCCAAAGCACCTAATGAATGAACCAAATTACCTCTTGTGCTTTAAGGCAAAAGGCTGTTGCTGGCTTTCATATGGGTAAACAATACCTCCTATGATGGATGAACTCCAAGCCCATACCAACCCTACCTTCTAACCCTTCAGTTTTTTAAAATGATGGCTATTCGAGTGGTGATTCCTCCTTCAAATTATCGAAGGAATCACTTTACTGACATACTGAACCTGAATCCTCTGGCACTATTATCAAGTCATTTATGGTGATACAGACTGCTAATTTTGAGGAACAAGTGGCAAGCATAAAGGCCACGCTAAATTGACTATCTAAGGAGAGTGCAGAAAAGGGCACCCAAATCAAGCATTAAAATGGGTAAATTGCTCGGTTGACAAAGAAAAAAAGGGGCAGCCCGGTGCATAAGCATCCCGCGTTCACGCAGGGTCCGGGGAAGGGCCGCACCCCAAGAGGTGAATTGTAGGCAGCCCAACCTGACTTTGTCAGTGGCTGATTCCACGGCTCGAACTCATGACCTTTTGGTCACTTGGAGATAAAGAAGCTAAAGAAAAAGTCATTTGAAGCTTCCAACAAAGGCTCGAATATAGAAGATTCTTATAGAGAGTCTCATCATGACAAAGAATCGGATGATGAGTGCAAGGCAAGGAAGGGTCACTCCTTAGGCTTCACCTTTGTTGTGTATGTTTAAATCTTAATAGTAAATGTGGTTAAGGCTGAGTTGGGAGGAAGTTCCCACAAAATGCAACTATACATAAAGGCTTACATGAAGATAACCCATATCCTTTGCATAAACATATTTATCAATCTTCAAAATTCAACCAGTTTGATAGTAAAGGCAATCCCGAATAGCTTATCACCTACTTCATTGAGACATGTAACAATGCTGACGTGGAGTGAGTCCATTAATAACTAGGAACAAATGGATTAGGATTTCCTAAATAGGTTGAACAGCACTTAACATGTTGTTAGCATAACTGAGCTAATAAATATTAGACAATAGAAGGATGAGTCGATCCTTGATTATATCAACCATTGGAGTTCCCTTAGTTTCGAGTACAAGAATCGCCTTTCTGAAACTTTAACAGTTGAAATATGAGCTCAAAGCATGGAGTAGGATTACCATGGAATAGGATTTACTCTATTTGTTGCAGATGAGGAAGCCAAGCACTTTCCAGGAGTTGGTGACAAAGGCCAATGATATCAAGAAGATAATTGGCGTGTCATTGTGCCAAGTCTTCCTGATTTTACTCGAGAAAGACAAGGTTGAGTTCAAGAAAAACCCCAAGTCTTCAAAGTCTTTAACCAAAGAGTCATTGGCTGTTCTAACTGATGACTAGGTGCTAATCTTTGGGAAGCCTAAGTATAAAGGACAGAAAGGTGGATTCTCTAAGGATACTGAAAAGAAGTGTCCTGTATCAAAGGAACTTTAGGAGAAGAAATATTCATTCGCTGACTTAGAGTTGTTAGGAATGCTCAATTATATTCTTTAAAAAGGATTTTATCGAATGGCTAGAGTCAAAGAACCTCACCTTTAAGGTCTTCAACCCAAAATATTATTAGTGTCACAGGGTGATATGTCACCTTTTTGAAAAATGCATCATGCTTAAGGAGTGCATCATATAGCTAGATAAGGATGGGTGGATTGTATTGGACTTGGATGACGCTGCCGAAACTAACCATGTTTCTACTCAATTAGTGTATTCTTGATCCCTTTTGGCAAGAAAAAACCATTTAACATCATGGTGAAGTAAAGGCTGAAATGAATCCTCCCAAAAAGAAAAAATATTTGCAATTCCATTTAGAAGTTTTCAACCCATTGTAGTTCCAATGGCGTCTCAAGAACCTTTGATAGAGAATGGTCTTCTTATTGATGTCCCTAACGAAGATAAAGAGGGATTAACTCCTGTTGCTCAGTGGAGGCTAAAAAAGCAAAATCAAGTTCAACCACCACATCTTTGCTGCCAAAAGAAATAAGACATGAAGAAGGGCCCTAGTTATTTAAAGAGAAGTCTAGGAATGTCAACAGGCATTAAATTCAACATATTAACCTATTAGGGTAGGAGCTACTTTTTTTTGTCACACCAGAAGAGTTATTCGTAATCCATTTGTCTTAGAATTCATTGTCAACATGACCTTATATTCTTATCTTGAAGTAGATGAAGATGAGGTGGACGATAAATGGGAGAAACCCCTCAGAGGAGCTAAATAACTTTGGCTGTTACAGAGGCTTTGCCAACATCTATGGATTGAAGATGAAACTTCCGTTTGCCTAATGAGTCACGTTAACATATTGTTGTTGCCTTCCAACACCCAGAATTTTATGTTGATAAAATCAAGGATGTTGGAGAACCAACTAATAGCCCTGTTCAACGTGCATTTTGTAACACAAATGTCACTTTCACTAATGATGACCTGTTGTTAGGATCCAAACATCAAAATCATCCTTTACTTATGATTGGCTTTATAAGGGAGTGGAAAGCTAAGCATACTCGTGTAAATGGAGGGTGAGCCATCAACATCGTACCAAAGTCTATGAAGAACTTTCTAGGAGTCGAACCATGATTCAAGGTTCAACTGTGAGGGCCATCACACTATTGGTATGATCTATGTTAAACTAACATTTGAAGGCCTATTAACATACTCAATCTTCCTTGTAATCAATGCTAAGATCTGCTACAAGCCGTTACTTAGGCAAATATTTCCTCATGAACAAGGGATTATGGCCTCCACTTTACACCAATGTATTAAGTATTACCGAGATGGAAAAAACAAAGATAAATAGGGATGTCAAGCCATTCACTAGGGCTAAGTCTCACTTTGCAGATGCAAGGTTCTCTAAAGAAGGTGCTGCATCTAATGAAACCATGCCATTAACCATTTCTTCTACAAGAAAAGGAGGCACAAAGAATGCTCTTCAAGCAACAAAAGATGATGCTCCTAAGCAACAACTTGAGATGAAAGAAGGCCAATAGGGAAACACAATTTCTCTTATTGAATAAGTGATTAAACAAATTGCTACTTTAATAGGTTCAAGATAACCAGTCATAATTAGGGTGTTTCCCCCTTCCGTGAGTGCAGGGCGAGAGCTTGAAGGCTAACATTGCTGGAAAAGATGATGAAGCTAGCATGACTTCCCTAAAATCAAATGTAATAGTTCTAACACTTAAGGTATGGCAGACTAAGGTGAGTAGGCCCCCTTATATGGGTTCATCGCTTCCTCCAAAGAAGGCAACAACTTGCAAAGTGCATGGGCTAAAGTGGGATTCGATCCATATGCATGCGCGCTAATGGAAAAGCTGGTTATAACTTGCAAAACTCAGCTACTTCAGGAAAGGTAGTCGAAGCCAAGCCTTATGGTCTTAATAAAACTAGGAGAAGGATCAAAAGAGTAGGGAGGTTCTACAGATGTCTCCAAAGTTTGACTTAATTTCATGCCACCTTAGCCAGTTAAAGTCTCAGGACGACGGAAGGAGAAGTAGTTGGTGGTTCAGCATGTCTCAAGCAAAGAGGCAGATAAGAGTGAAGACAAAAATGCTTAGTCAAACCAAAAGTCTTTCATGTTCAATAAGTTACAATCGTCTACATGAGAAAAACATCCATAAGCATTTACCCATATAGGGAATGTAAAGATCGTAAGGTCTCTGTTTTCAACAGAATCAAAGATGGTTCGTTACAGTAGCCTTTGATCTCTACAAGAATCAAAAGTGTTGAAAAGTCCTGAAACTCACAACTTCAGCAGGAGAAAAATTATGTGTTTAGCAACTCAAGGTTCATAAATGAAGTTTAGAACTCTATCCTTTCTTGTATGAAGTGATTCTCTACTCCGGATGTCAAAATAGATAGTTAATTAAGAGTAAAGCGATATACTGTGATATTCATGGGTCAATGAAAAAGCTCTAACTCTAATGACGAGACAGAGAAATAACAATTCACTTCTTTCAATCATATCACAATTTGTGAATTTGATGAGTCAGACTCAGAGATAGAGCTAGCAGAAACTCTTGAGAGTTTCTAAGAACTGTAAGCTATGGTTGATGATTTAAAGGACTTAAATCTTGGAACCAGAGAGGAGCCTCACCCTATCTTTGATCTCTCATTGGACTACTAAGACTTGTTTGCATGGAGCTAAAAAGAAATTCCCTAATTATATATAAAAAAGGGTGTTGTACTTAAAAAGTAATCTCAACGACATTTCTGCCAAAGGTTTGTACCATAAATTCAAAAATAGGTCAATACACTCATTGAGGGAGGATTTATTCGCGAGGTCAAGTACGCAATGTGGATTGTGAACATTGTCCCAATAAAGATGAAAAACATGCAACTGCTCATTCGCGTACACTTACAAGATCTCAACCGCACATGCCCAAAAGATGATTTACCATTGTTGATCATAGAGCTTATGATTGACTCAACCACGAGGCTTAAAACCTTATCGTTCATGGATTATATTGCATGATATAATCAGATCTAAATGGCTCTAGGAGAATAGGAGGCTATTGCTTTCCACACACCTAAAGGCATTGTTTAAGAATGTAGGAGCAATGTACTAAAGGATAATACAAACCATTTTTTATGATATGCTCTATAAAATACTCCAGTGCTATATCCACAATTTGGTGGTTAAGTCCAAAAGTGGGGAGTACCACATACAACTTCATTAGATTTTTGACTAACTATGACGATGCCACTTAAAGATGTATCCACTCAAGCGTGCATTTGGTGTGACCTCTGGAATGTTCTTGGGTTTCGATGTTTACCGTAGAGAGATTTTGATTGACTAATCTAAGATTTGAGCAATCCAAGGGATGCTTGAGCCTAAGAATCCCAAGGAGCTTCTTGGTCTTCCTGGTGACTTGGCATATATCCGAAGGTTTATCTTAAATCTTGTTAGATGCCACCATGCCTTTAGCCACCTCATAAAGAAAAGTGTTCCTTTTAAGTGAGGCAGGTTGTTTAGCATTGTGTTCGAGAAAATAAATAAATACTTGCCCAATCCTCCTGTGTTGGCGACACCAATTTGATCTATGTGTGGGTGGAAAGTGATCCAAATTAAACTCAAACAAATCCAAACAAGAATCAAACCAAAGAAGAGTGAATATGGAAGATAGATTGAGATGGATTGAAGAACAATAACAAAAGAGAACAAAGGGATAAACAAGACCTTGCACTTGAGATAATCCTTCGCGGAGCCACTCAAGGACTTGATCTTGGGCAAATCCTCTTGTCTTCACCAAGGAATCACTCCAATTGGAAAAGAAAAGAGAACCTAGAACACCACTTGAACTTGCCAAAATTCAAGATATAGAACTAGGGATTTTTTTTTGGACACAAATGAGAATCACTCTCAAGGTGTTTGTACTACTCTTGGAAAAGCTTACAACTCTGAATGAAAAATGCAACTACGCAACCCACCTCTTTATAGGCTAAACAAAGACAACCAAAAGACTTAAAAACTCCTAGCAATTAAAACTAGAAAATTGAAAAGGCTTGGAAAATGGAAAAGACTCAACATAAAGGGGTGGGGGAGGTTACAAAGAATATTCTAGGCTTCCAATCAGCTGAAGATATCCATCTAGAACACTCCAAGTTGTGCATGAAGTCATCCACATGATGTCATGTAACCAAAGTCTCTTCATTTGCCCAGCATTTAATCCTTGCAGTAGCCTCCACTTCAACTGCGTATAACTCTCAGCACACACGTCCAAATCAGGTGATTCTGGGCTTGTTGGAAAGCCCTGGAAATCTATTTTCCAGAATGGGCTCATTGGCTCAATTTGGATAAGCCAATCAAAAGTTATGGCCCGAATATTACACCTATAGCAGAACTGGACTGGAGCAGGACAACTTCCCTTTGAGTGCTTCCGCAGGGATGAATCGGGCACCAATTCTTCCGGAAGGAATATGAGTTTTCTCCAGATTTTTACCACTTGCTTGACTTCTTCATGGTGTCTAAAGTCCTTGAACTCACATAATAAGAGAAAATATGAGAGTTCCCATGCACGCTTTTGTTTGTCACTTTTCTTCTTGGAAGTTGACCTTAAATAAAAATGATGCATATGGGGATATGCATCACAATTCCTAGCAAACCTATCATACTCTATGTTGTAGCTAAGGAAAAATCCCTAGTGGCGTTATGCATTCAAAAGAATGATGAGGGAATAGAAATCACACTGTACTACTTAAGTCATTTGTTGGTTGGTGCTAAATTAAAGTACTTGCCCATCAAAAAGATTTCCTTATTACTAATCTTTACCACTCAGAAACTAACATATTACATATGAGCTCATATAGTACAAGTGGTCTCTGAAGCTGATCATATCAAGTACATCTTGTCAAGGTCAATCCTAAATGGGCAACTTGCGAAGCAGGATATAATCTTAAAGTAGTATGACCTTGTCCACATATCACAAAGGGTAGTTAAGGGCAAAGCTCTCGTAGATTTCTTGGCAGGTCACCTGATTCTTGATGATTGGGTGCTAAATGAGGATTTGCTAGAAGAAGATGTGTTCTTCATTGATATCCTCCCTCTATAGAAAATATATTTTGACAAGGCTGGAAGATAAGATAGTGCTGGTGCATGAGTAGCTTTTATCTCTCCCGAAAAGTACACCCTGCAATATTTCTTTGTCATTACTCAATTATGCTTCAACAATATAGTAGAGTACTAAGCACTCAACTTAGGTCTTCAATGGCTATTGAGATGGGGATCAAAGACCTCAGTATATACCATGACTCATAATTAGTCTCAATTAATTGCTTTAAGAATACAAGGTTAAGAAAAAAGGCATTATTTCGTATCACCACCATCCCTTATGACTTCTAGGCAGGTTGGACATATTTAAGCTACAACATGTGCCTAGGAGCACCACTAAAATGGTTAATGCACTCGCAAGCCTTGCTGTAACTTTGGCACTAGAGGCAGAAGAGGATATAACTGTCCTAATTTGTGGTTGTTGGTGTAGTTCCTGACAATAAAGACTTAGAGGAAGACATTAACGTAATTTGTGTCTTTGAGATAGATGAAGAAGATGGGTGCCAACTGATAAATAAGCACCTAGAGTATGGAAATGTCCCAAGTGACCCAAGGCATAAGACCAAAATATAGTGGAGAGCTCCAAGTTTCCTTCACTGTAATGGAACACCCTATTAGTGTTCCTCTCTTGACCTTTCGCTATGATGCTTAAATATAGCAGAAGCAAAGAAAGCAATAGAGGAGGCTCATTCAGGAGTATGCCGAGCCCATCATTTAGGTTCATGATTGCATCAAAAGGATGGGATACTATTGGCCCACTATGGTGCATGATTGCATAGACTATGCAAAGAGTTGTGATGCTTTTCAATTATGTGCTAATGTTACCCATCAGCTCCAAAACCTCTCCTTTCTATAGTCACATCTTGGCCTTTTGAGGCATGGGAGCTTGATGTCGTTTGACTAATCATGCTAAGTCATTGGTTGGTCACTCCTACATGCTTGTTGCTATTGGTTACCTCTCAAAATGGGTAGAAGCAATTCCACTGTGTCAAGTTAAAAAAGAGAATGTTGTTAACTTTACTAGGATGCATATCATTTATCAATATGACATACCTAGGTAATACCCCTAGCCGCAAGCGCATAAAGCGTAAATGGAAAAAAAAAAAAAAATAATTCCTGTAACACTCCTAGCCTACAAGAGTATATAATCTGAATGGAAAAACAAAACAAAAATGCTTATGACACTACTGGCCCACAAGAGTCTAAACTATAAAAAGTAAAGAAAAACAAAAAAAAGAAACTCTCGTTTCTTTGAACTATATATGGGTTGATCCTTTCAGATGTTACACTCCCTTTAGGCACGTGGGCAATTTGGACATCGTTGTAAATTTCTGCAAGTATACGGTCTATTGTTGTAGGAATTACAAATGTCGTCCTCAGAGATGATTGTAAAATTGAGTTATTACTCAGCTAAATTAAACGTACTAGACAACACTTTAAACTTTAATCCAGCAATGTAGATTAAGATGTGATAAGAATATGAAAATTAACATTAGGAATCAAACAAGTAAGAAAAGCACTCAAATGACAAAGATATAGCATCTAACACTTCCCGCTAGAGCAAGCCAACTGAGGTGCGAAGTGAGCTACGGCAAACAAAGTGGATCATGAGCAGAACAGAGCAAATAGTTACGAACTTGTGCCCAGAAATTACCAAAGTCCAGCCATTGTTTTTTTTTTACTCCAAACGCGAATTCAAACCAACCAACTTACAATTTCATTGCCAAAATTAGAATCCCCTTTCGATTCAATCAAAACTAAATCAATTACATAAATGTTCAATAGTTACGAATTCATTCGTAACTGTAAAAATGAAAAACAAAATGGAAAATGAGCTAAGCTCTCTCCCCCCCCAACTGCTCTGTGTCGACCTCCATTTTAAGGACCCAGAGGAACTGCCGCTTCAATTGCCAAAAACACCCCATTGATGACGGTGAGTAATGATGGAATGAATGAGGAGAGAGAAAGAGAGAGAGAGAGAGAGAGAGCAAAGTGGTTATAGGAGTAGGGAAAGCGAAGGGTCATGGCTGCTATTAGGAGACCCGAAGAAGAGGATGAACAGTGGCCATGGTTGTTGATGATGGAGGAAGATGAAAGGGAGTAGCCTTTCAGGTTTTCTGGGTTCACGAGGATAGAAAAACAGATGGGGGAGAAGAAAACCGTGGTCACGTGCCCAGCATGTGATTTTAAGTGAGAAGGGAGAGGGGTGTTTGTGGGCTCAGGAAAGGAGAAGCAAAGGATTAGACTTGGCCCGCAAAAGGGGATGAGAGAGAGAGGGAGCGGTCTGGGTCTGTCTTATAAGCCCGGTCTGGGCTTGGGGCGAGCTTGCTGAGAGAGAGAACAGGTCGAGAGAGCTTGGGAAAAGGAGGAGAAGGTTGTTGGACTGGGTCGAATTGGGCTCGATTTCTTCCTTCTTTTTTTCCTTGTGCTCTTTCTTGGTCCAACACCATTTTCTTCCAACCTTTATATCCGATTTATTTAAATCTCCATCTACAAAAAATAATATAAACACATTAAAAATCTAATTAACTAATTTATTATGAGAAAATATTAGGTAGTAAAAGGATATAAAATATCATAATTTTGGGTTGAACAGGCACATCGAGGAGTATAACACCAGAAAAAAAAAAAGAATGAATAAACTTATTGATGCTTTTTTATGTTGTGGTTTGTATTGCTACATATTATATAAACTTTAAATAAGAAATTCATGTTATTGCAACATAATCAAAGTCAGTGGGGGGGAAAAAAAACTATGTTGAGTCTAAAAGGAAAAAAACTGACAAGTTGCAAATAAAGCAGTGGAGAAAAAGTATAAAACAAGGGCACTACACATAGTTTAGGCATCCAATGCTCTTAAAAGTTCTTAGCCACGTCTCTTTACTGTTTCAACATGAGTTATTTCTTCTACAATAACCTGAGGAGGGACATCTAAATCAGCAATTTCTTATTGAAGATGGGACATGTCGTCATTGGCTTTCTTTAGTGAAGCCTCAATCTCTACTAATTTGTCATGTAACTCTCGCTCACTCGCTTTTGGAGTTCAACATGAGCACGAAGTAACTTCCTTTACTTCTGACATTAGGCGATACTGGAAGTTGCCTCATCAAACTATGTACCAACCTTTTCCACTGAAGTGCGTGCTTCCCTAAGTTTATATAATAAGGCTACTTGCTTGCTTAGCTCCTCTTTGGTAGGGGTTCGGTCTTCTAATTGGGCTCTCAGCTTTATGTATTGCCAGGTTCATTCAGATATGCCTTAACAGAATTCTTTAACCTTTGGATGGATGATAAGGCCTTATTTACCTTTTCAGCTCCCTGTCAGATGTTTATGATGTCATCTTTCTTCTGAAGGGTGAACTTTTCAACTATCCCTAAAAATGCTGACTCATACTCAATGCCAGATCATTAAACATATCATAAGTAATTCCCCCAGGGAAGTATGCTAAAATAGAGGGGGTAGGAGATAGAAAGTGCTTTGCTTTTTTCACTACGGAGGGCAATAAGTCAGCAGAATTGTCCTCGGATGACTTAGTAATAAGCATGGTCAAGGTGTCTTTATTGTCTTTGCTATCGAATGTAGTTTTAAGTGTATCTCTGACCTCGACATCATCTTCCGGAAGACTATGTTAGCTTAAAAAAAAGACAGAAGAAAAGAAAAAATGGGAAGGGGCTAGGAATATAAGATACACCTCTCCCTTTGCTTTGCTCTTTGATTTCAATGAGCTTCTTGTACTATTGCACTTAGCCTTGGAGCTAGGCAGAGTTGTTGTACTATTTGATTTGCTCTTTGAGCATGAAACATTCTTTGCTACACTAATAAAATACCTCATACCTATGTGTTCTAATGCTTCAATTTTCTCTTTCCCATGAGAGCAAGTCATTCTTATTTGAGGAGATGTATCTGGCCCCATTAAGGAGTTGCCATGTCCTTCCCTTCCAAGATAAGTTGGAGATAGGCATGCTTCTTACTTGGCTGCATCGTTAGCTTATGTGCACTTGCTTTTCTAGAGGCAATAAGTAGGTCAAGGGCATCATCGATAATCCTTACCGTGACAGCTCTTCGTGGCTGAATAATCTGACTTATAGGTTATCAAGATCTATAAGAGAAAAGATCACACCATGAGGATTGCCACCAGTTGGCATATGGCATAGTGACTGGGGTAGATTTCTTGTCTGGGGAAGCAAGAATTGACACAGTAGACCTTGTTCACATGTTCTGTCACATTAAACCAATAGTGAGCTATATCTTGTAAAGTGCTCTCATAAACATCCATTCGTTCCATGTTTAACACATCTTGATAGAAGCCAAATTTCCCCCAAACTTGCATATGAAGTTGGTTCAATCACAAGTATTCTTCCTTACTGCAAAGTCAAAAATCCTAAGCGTAGGCAAATCAAATACGCTTTCCAACTGTTGGATAGACAGTGGGTGTCCATTGATGTCCTAATTATTTCTTTTAGTAGAGCATTGAAGTACATGACAAACAAAACCTTGCATGTCAATAGCTCTCAAGCTTCTCATTTATCGGGAGTTCGATTCATCTTTTTACCTAAAAGCTTGATCATATTAGGATAACTATGTTAATGATAGAGATTATCAAAATGGGTTTTATAATAAGTCCCTCACCATCCATAAACATAGTGAATAAGGAAAATGGCTTACAACTTATTTAGGCTTTGAACCTTACAAATTTTATTCAAATCTCAGTAAATGTGATCAATGTAGGAATTGCTAGGTTTACGTGTTCCCTATAAGCAAGTTTTCTTGCATCTACAAATACATCTAGACAAAGAAGGCACATTGGTTCAACTGGCAGCACAAAAGAGCACAACTAACAAGATATAAAGGTGACAAGGTAGGTTTCTTTGACCAATGCTTCAGGGATGTTAGGTGTAACAAAAAGATCCTTATCTATCTTGGCTCGCGATAAGTAAGGAGCACCGGTATCGGCGGACAAGAAGCTCATGTTGGGGTTTTAACCCACTTCCTATTATTACGATGGGGAGGGCTGTGTAAATCTATAGCCCACGGAACTAGAAATGTGTCCACTTAGACGCAAGAAGGTGAAAGGTGTTCTTAAGCTCTTGGAATAGTTTATGGATGTAGAGAACAGGAAAGTGCAAGTCATGGAAATTTTATTATCTCCCTGTCCTATAGAAAGGAGTTCTCTTGTAGATAAGATGTCTTCCTTATAGCAAGCACCGTCAGCTTGAAGTATACCTATAATCCACAGGTCACATAAGGAGATTGACATGTTGCCGTTCACTGTACGGGAATGTTGATAGTATAACACCATAGTTCGCAGAATACATTGAAAACAATGAGACTCATGTCATAGGAGAATAAGGATGCATACAATCTGTCATAAAGCCTCCATTGAGTAATGTTTTCCTTTGTTACAGCCAGGAACATCTTCGAGCCATTCTAGTAGCATGACATAAAAATGTTATCAAAGAACCAAGGTGAGAAAATGTCCCAGGAGAGTTCCCAGCAATTATACGATGGCAGAGTAAGAGTGCTACTTCTTGAAAAAGGTTTCAAGACGCAAACAATGATGAACTAAGTTTCAAGATTCTCATATATGAGATGACCCCATCTGAACTCTATATCATGGGTAAATTCTACACTCCAGTATGAGTCTGTGAGGTTGCTATCATGTAAAGTGTGTCTAGTCGCAAGTACACTCGAGAATCACTCCTTCAATTAGATCATCTTCTTTGTCTAGGATTGTGCGAGTTGACTTCTTTGAATTTGAGGATGAGTCCAAGAAATGTGCAATGACGAACGAAATGTCAATTACCCCTCATCAAAATTAAGTGAGGAAATCTCCTATGAAGAATCGAATCTACACTGAGCAATAATTCTTCGTCATAAAAAGTTGACCTTCCTTTACGAACTAATTGGGAGAGCAATTGTCTTTGTAATTCCCTAGAAAAAAAAATTAGTTTAAGTTCTAAAAGAAAGAGTTGAAAATTTCACAAAACCAATCCTAAGTTAGTGTAATCAAATCTATCTACTAATCGATCCATTGTCACATTAAGAAAATCAAATGACCTTAAAAAAGGGGGCTAAGAAAAAGGAAAATCAAAAAGAAAAAATGTAACAAGCATGATGTCAATCATAACAAACAAAAACATAGCCAAATTGCGATAAAGTTTGGGGACTTCAGAGTAACACTTTGACACAATTGGTTTAAAAAGCTAGCCCAACTATTTGCAAGATGCCATGGCTACATAATAAAAGAAGCTATGCACTAAAAAAAAAAAATGAAGCAGCCTAAAGTCACCATCTCCTTAAACCAAAAAAATTCCACTCCCCCAAAGCTCTTAATTTCTCTCGCTTCCCCACCTTCTAAGGCCACCAATGCCTAAATCCAATCCCAGCAAGCAAAACTATGAGACTCTCTCTTATTGCAGATCGGTGAAAAAGGAGTCCAATGCAAAATCAAAGATCGAACCATCGAGTAAGCTCAAGAAGGATTTATAGGAAATTTGAAAGATGTTGGTGAAATTAAAGATTGAGAAGGACAAAACTAATGAAGTTTTGAAACAAGAAGAGGAAGAAATGATCTGATAAGAATTGCAAGAAAGATGTGTCTCATAAAATTTGGGGGCTAAGTGCGGATGTTGTCTTGGTCCAGGTACGGATCATTAGGGCCGGGCTAGGAAACTGAGCCTGTAAGTTTTGGATAACAAGGTAACAATCATGCCCCAAACCTTGGGTGCTCTCTATTAGAAGGATATCTTGTTTGGACATACTTTCATGGTTTCAGGAAACCTCATGGATAGGTTATGTTGAATTATTTTTATTTTGTGAAACATTGTTGGACTGAAAAAGGGTGATTTATTTGGTTGATAAATCTTTTTGACCTGTAAGGGTTTGAGAAGGGGCATTAAGAATTCATGCTAGTATGGCCGAAGTGTATGACTAGTTGGGGAGGCTGATCCTCCATCTGACAGAAGGCCTATTATCTTCCTCGGGTAAAGCATGCACATGCAACGGTGACGTAACACTGGAGGCAGTGGACGTAGGCCAGGCTATCAGTAGCTGTTGTTTGATAATAGGCTAAGAAATCGTTAATTGGCTACAAATGATCCAGTTGCAGGCCATGAGACCTACTGGGATCGCTCGTCATTCCGTCCTCTTGAATTAAAGGAAAAAGAGGTTCGATTAGAATTGAACTTGAGTTAAGGCTGCCTGAAATAACAGAAAAACCTTTTGTAACATTTCTTTTCTTTCAGTTAGTTTGAAATGAGTTTTAAATTGATGGTTAACAATTAGGGGTGATTGTTATTGAGTTGTCACTCATTGTTTGAAATGTTCTATTTTCAACTGAGTTGTCTGCATTCAGGGATGGGAGTCATGCTTAGCAGAGAGGCCGAAGCGCATAGAATTCAAGCCTTAGGGATGACAATAACTGTTTTTGGACTATTTTGGAACTTTGTTGAATGTCGAACTTGACCCTAGAGTTGTGATTGACTCTTTGTTAACCATAATGAATGTTTTGCTCCATTAGCCTGGTATTTCCAGTGAGCAATACAACGGTAACGCTCGGGGGACTGCCCGCTGCTAGTTGGGTCAACAGTCATCACTGGTCAAAACAAAGAATAGATGGTAAACCGTAATTGAATTTTTGGGGCGTTACACTCCTAACACTCCAACTTAGGCATACTTACTTAAGTTGCACACTCAACACGATCTTTAAGATGTGCCGAGTCTACATGCTATGCCAAACTCCACTGTGGGCATCTAATGAAATCAAACTACAAGAATCACGAGCCTTCCTTTCACTTCTTACTTCCTTCAGGTTGTTAGGGATAGGACAGTCCTGTTATTCCTTACATAAAATAGAAAACACGAAAATATTTTGAAAATTGAGCCGAAGCACAGTAGTCTTATCCCCATATCATGAAATAAACTTTTACACAATTTAGTTAGGCGCCCGCACTTCAATTTATTTTAGTTGGAAAACATGATAGGGAGCGAATTATACAAAGCGGTTACCAATTATTATCTGAAAGTGGAACCTAAACTGATAAGCTCATATGTGTAACGCGATCATTAAATAGGCGCACACCTATCAGGCCAATCGAGAAGACTGACCCATGACCGCATGGGTGAACTGAAAGGCCTAAGCCCTGATAACTAATAATTTATGGGTCCATTTGATTATGTGGCAAAACAGCACTTGAATATGATTCATTAAATGCTCATTTGTTATAAGACTTTGTTATTTATAAAAACATATGAGTTTTTTGTAGGGTCCAAGCTGTAAACGTGCTTGAAATTTTTAAATTTTCACCCTTTTTATAAAATAGTGGCTCATGGCTTGACAACGACAGAAATGGCCTTATTTCTTCTTCATATACATATTTGATGGTTAGTAAAGTTTCCAACAATTTTTTTGTTAGTAACAACTTTAGTAAATGATCCACAGTTCTCCTTGACATTTTTCTCAATTATCAATGCATTCATGATTATTTCTTTAAGCATAGCAACCGATTTTAGCTTCCCATGTATATATGCATTCTTTATATTATAACAGTTATTATTATTATTATTAATGATATTGATGTCATTGTTGTTATTATAACTCTTAACATTGCCATCTTTATTCTTAGTAATATTAGTGTTACTATCATTGTAGTTTTTATAGTCATTATTATTATTGTTATTTCTTGTTATCCACATTATTTTTATAAATTTCATTATTATTATAATTAGTAGTAGAGGTGACGTTAGTTTTGGTGACTTATCCGTGAAGAGGTTTGGATTATTTAGGCTCGATTTGTAATTCTAAATTGATATGCAGTGTCAAATCATGTTCTATGTCCCAATTGAAGAAATTTGCATTCCTTTAGGTCTCAATGAACCTTGATTTCTATCCATTGGTTCAGGCTTATAAGAACATATGTCGTTCCTCATCATTCAAATATGTACCGATCTTTATTCTTGTCTTAGAGTTACATAAAAACACGTAATTAATCTTTAGCACTAATCATAATCCATCATCTTCACTACTTGATTCTCACTATTACTGTTAAATCTTGTCTTAATTTCCATACTACACATCAGTTCACTGTTTATTCAAAGATAGCTCCCAAAATTTCAATTCACCATCTTGTGATATTTTCTTGTCATTTCAGGTTTACCTTAGAAAATTTATATCTTTCACTGCTAGCCTTGAATTAAGGCCACAAACACCAATATAGAAAGCTTAGCAAATCCCATAAAACATTAATTCAAAGTTTAAAACACAATCACCACAACACGACCTCTAAGATTGAGCTTAAGCAAAACCATGCACAACTCTGGTCTATGCTATGCAGCTTTAGTATATCGTCCTTAACTTTGTACACAAAACTTTGAATTAAGACATTCTAGAGGCACTTAAAAGATAACGCATTGACCTATATACCAAAAATCACAACTTTCTAATGCTCCAATAAGTACCAGTTTGTTTCTGAAGTTGACCCTATTTTTGGGTCTGTTTACAGCCCTAGATGTCTTTTTCCTTCAACCTCAAGCTTCCCCACTCTTCTTCAACGTTTTCATAGCACACCCCTTACTCCTACAATGTTTGGTTCTATTCAAAACACAATAAAGAATTCTTAAAGTAGAATGGTTTTAACTACAAGAATATAATACCACATCATTACTCATGCTTAGCTCCTAATTCCTCTATGAACAATATTACCTTAATTCACCTAATCCTCATATTCATCATAGTAACAATAAATTCTCACAAATTAACACTTATCGAAATTAAAATAGCAAATTTATTAGCAAATCATAAGAATAGTGGAACAAGCGAAGGGGAATTAGGATTTACCTTTCCTTCACCAACTATGGTCAGCAAAGAGAAAGGTGAGGGGGTGCTCATCATCCTAATGGTGTCGACGGAGGGCACAGCAGTGCACAGGTGGTCGGTGCCGGTGCAACAAGTAGTGGGCGGGCTATGCTGCCAGTATAAGGTAGAAGAAGTGTGTTGCGAAGGGGGACTAGTCTATGAAATAGGATGGGGGCTGTATGGTTTCCATCAATTTTAATTCTTCCCCTTATTAAGATTTTTCTGATAGTATTGTTATATTATATTTCTTTTTTAAAACTATAATATTTGGGTCAAAACTTAGTCTAATATTTTTAGGCTTTTAATAGGATTACCAAGGTTTATTTAGAAACTTTTAATTTGGCCTATATCAATTAATATATATTTTTATATGCATTAATACCTCATTTATCCATGTTATGATTTTATTTAGATAATGTAAGTGTCCAAATTGTGCATATGTATATTCCATGGAAAATTATAATGTCTACCTACCTTTATAAATGGGCTATTTTTATTTAGTTATCTATTTATAAGTTCTGAATGATTTCAACAGAGCATGCTTAAATTTTCTTTCAAGGCCACTTCATCATTTCAACTTACAATTGTATAAATGTATTGAATGCTGAATTGAAATGCGACACTTAACTTAATTAGTTTAAATGGAGTAATCAAAATAATTAACATGATTTAGGTTCGGGCTATTACAGTCTTCCCTCCCATAAAATAAGTTTCGTCCTCAAAACTTGCAAATCTGAAAGAGGTATCCAATTTACCTGAAAATAAGTAAGCTTATATATTCCTCTTATCCTTCCCAGTTTGCCCTGTGGCTTCGCCCATAGAAATTTGACTAAACAGATGCTCTTAATATGAAGCTGCTTAACCCTATAGTCCAGTATTTGCACAGAAGGCTCCTCATACCAAGTTCTTAGTAAACTCTATTGGCTCGATCACAATGACATGGTTTTGGTCTAGAACATACATTTTAAGCTGTGACATATAAGAAACACTGTGCACATAGTCAAGTCTCACTGGCTAACCCAATATCTAGGACATTGGATTGAACTTTTTATCGATTTCATAGGGTCCAATGCACCTAGGGCTTATTTTCTTGTGACATTAAGCTTCCTAACACCCTTGGCTGAATAATTTTTTAAGAATAGCTTGTCTCTCACTTGAGGCTCCAATGGTCCCCTCATGTTATCGGCGTAGTACTTTTGTCGGCTTTGGGCAGCCATAAAGTGTTCTTGAATCTTTCTTACCTCCTTAGTAATTACTTGGGTTAACTCCGACCTCGTGATTAATGCTTCATCTAACTTACTGCAAAATAACTAGGCGTATTTCAAATTTTGCTCTTATAAGAGGGTCCTCAATTTGTGTTCTTAGTTGTATTACATACCCATCGGGGAACGAATTATTTGCTATGTCCAGAGATTTGGTGTCATCCCACTACTTGAGTCAATAGCCCATTCTGGCCGGCATTGTTCGGTATTTTGTGTTCTCTATTGCAGTTCTAACTTGCTTACTTACCTAACCTTTCCTCATTAGACTAGTCAAGGGTCTGCTCTAGGTTTCAATTCAATGTTTAAGATGAATATATCTAAAGATTGTAATGACGAAATGGTAACTAGGTGAAGCGTTATGCACAAAAAAGAAATAAATAAGATATTAGAAATGATTGATAAAGGATGGATTATTATGGAGCGTCTAGAATAAAGATAGCTATGGATGTAACAAAAATTAGAAAACAAAAAACTACAAGGATCATGGTTTACAACTATGGATCATACAAGAAACCTACAAATAGTTAACACCTCTTGCACTGTATTAATGACAAATATGAGTATTCTAGATTACCTTAATCAAGACAGGCAATTAGAAGGTTACAGTATAGATCAAATTGTGTTGTTCATAAGATATAAAAAGATCAGGGCATTTAGAATGGAAAAGAATTTAGGATTATTGAGCCCAATAGGGGATAAGAAGTGAATTGCTCCTATAGCCTTCACACCACGGTGCGATTAAATGTCAATATCATAAGGATGGTGTTAGCATTATAAGGAATGCAACAATCATAATGTCCAACATAGGAAAATAGATATCAACCCAAGAGATGTTTGAAAGGAAGAGTTTAAACCATTCCAGAAGATAAAAGTGGTTCAGTTATACTTCGGTTTAGCAATTGATTTACAAATAGGATAACTACAACTGAGTTTCATCAAGGTGACCTTCTAGGCATAATCAGTACAGTAAGAGTGATTAACAGATTTGGACAAACAAAGTGTAGAACATTTGGGACTTATTATAAAATGAAGTAAGTCCAACTGAAGCAACAGAATTACTTAGGGAAAGGTCGAGTTCATTCATAAGACGTGAAATTTAGAAGCAAGAAGAATGGTGGGATTGCAACAATCCACATTCACCTACACTAGTGAGAGCTTAACTACATCTTTAATCCAAAACAAGGTATATGGGTGTTCTACCATGAACAACGGGATGCAGGATATACGTATAAACACGCTTGTTGTGGAATGAGGAAGAAGATGATTATCAGAATTTCGACGATCGTTAAAAGTCGAATTTGGACGTATTCAATATTTAGTAACAAGTCTTAAAGATATAGTGAATCATGCTAGGAAGAAGGCACAAGAACACCTAAGAACCCACAAAATTCTCTAGGCTGGGAATGAAAAGGGGAATTAAATAAGTTAAAAGGAAGCAAGTTTTAAAGATAACGCAAATCAAATAATATGAGAAATGATGAAAATGATAGCATTAATACAGAAGACAAACTAATCGACAAGGTTCACATGTTAATTAAGATCTTTTAAGCAAATGCTCGAGATTGTGAAGAGGTAAAACAACAAAAAGACGATGCTAATAAACAAGTCAAGGTGACTAAGGGGGGTTGATTAATGACTGAAAATAATAAGAATATTATTAATGTAAGATTTTGAATGAAAAGATCAGCTGACAGATTGCAATGTGGTGGGTAAAGAAAGTAGTACTATACGGCAGGCAGAATGACAATAAGTGCATGCGCAAACAATTCAAAAACAGCAATCACAAGGGTTAAATAGTTCCAACATTGGTAAAACAAGAGCGAAAATCTTTGATATAAATTTGAAATCCAGACTAACGGCAACATAGATTATTTAATGGTGATTAAATGTTTAAAGGATATCAAATGCCATTATTTGCAGATATCGATATGCACATGGTGTTAACCCAGAATTAAACTATGACATTATCCTTCTGCAAAGACCGTGGTGTAAATATTTGTAAGGGGACTTAAAAAAGGTTCCTTTCACCAAATTTGTAGAAATTAGCATGTAGGTTTATGTGGTTACATGAAGAAAACATTATAATGTTGGGTGAAAAGCTTGCAGAAGCGCAAATAGGGATGTGACATATGATGGAAGGAACAAGGTGGTCATATACTAAGGGCACTGTCATAAAAGTTCAAGTCACCTTGATAAAGACATGTAGCTTACAACACTCAAAAGGATAAGAAATGAATTTAAAGCATTCGAGAGAGGCATAGAATTTGGTCATTCGCGTACTTAATTTGAACTCACTTATATGAAATGGGGACATCTTTTTAAATGCAACGGATTCACGAATAGTGCTATAAACGAAATAACAAGAATCAAAGTTGGCTATGAGCAAGAAAGGTCGTGTTATTGCTATTGATGATTATAAAAAGTAAGTTGAACAGAGATAATTGGCGAAAGCAAGAGGGATATATCTCACATTGGTGATAAGGATTACACACAAAGATTAATGTCGCGAGATAATTCAATAATAGAAAGATATGCAACAAATTATTGCTAAGGTGATCAAACAATTTTATAAACAAAGGGGGCTTATTGTGATTCAAAAGGGGGATTTAGGTTAATTTGTGTTGTTGCATAACAGAGGTGTGGTTTGCTCTAGGTTGTAACCAAAGAGATCAAGGATTCTCAACAAAAAGCTATAGTTATATAAGGGTATTTGACAAGAAAGGTCTATTGTTGACTGGGCAAAGATAACTATAGACTCTTTTAGATGAATCCAGAGACTTATAAGTTAAAGTTGCATAGATTTGATACATTCAAAAGAAAGTTGTCTCGATTTTTCACTGTTATGTAGGCACTTTCCATATTTTACTGTCCCGTAATCTTTTAGTGTTGTGCCTGCAGTTCTATCTTGATAATACCGTTTTAAATTTGACATCTCAACCTTATAACATCACTAATAATAATCCTATAGACTCCATGTAATCTATACTCGGGTAATCACTCTCAATTTCTTACTAGCATCAATTCTGATGCCTTAACATGAAGTGCTTTAAGCTTAACCTGTAGAAATATTGTACTTATATTATACTTCTCCATAGATTATTTATTTCCCCAAATCTTGTCCACGAACCTTGTCCATTCATCAGTTGGAATATAAATTATGGCCACAAGGATTTCTGGTGTATAAAGGTAAAGAATCTGCCAACATAGATAGCCTATGCTCGAACATTTTCCTATGGTTCCACCAGTGTGAACAATCATTTTTCACAAAATGAGTATGCTTAATGTTGTTAACTACCACTTTTGTTTCTTTAATGAATCAAGTGTCTAAGTATATTCTCTCTTTTCTTCTTCTCTTTCTATTTTCCTTTCTATCTAGTCCTTATTAATCCCAAACGATCTGCTCACCGAATCACCTAATAATATATCAAGCCTAATAAGGAATCACTTGCACCATTCCTTTAGAAGCTCTTGTGAATAGCTTAGCACTGAAGCCCGCCTTTTGTAATTTTATCCTGTACTTTTAGATTTTTTTTTCACCTCATAATAACTGTGATATTATAGGCTCAACATATTCTGCAATCTTGAACCACTAGAAGAGTTTCTCTCTACACCTTTCAAAATTTTTAATGCCTACTATCACCTGGATTGAAGAACATTCATTTATATCATCTCAGTCAAGGGCCCCACAGTCGCAATGTCAACCACCAACCCAGATCTAAATATCCTTTACCTCTTCATTACATTTACCTTCATAATTGTAGAACATCCTTTACGATACAACAACTTGTATACATCTAACATTCAATAGGCTATATAAGTTCACATAATTTGAAACCAAATTAATGTCAACACTTCCTTTACGTGGCAACCTTATTTAGCAGCATGCCACCCTTATATTACCAAGTAATAAAGCATAATTAGTTGGACTCTCCTCGTATAATTCTCTATCGTAAACTGTTATTGCAAATCACCTAGAATAGTGCGATAGATCCTCCGATGTAATCACTATTGCAATGGCTATTTATATTGATTTAAAACATGGGTTTTGTAATATAATACATTTCCCCCGTTGAAAGAGTGGGTTATAATTAGGTACTACATTAAGCACATAAGAAGTTCCATAGGACATGCTTGCATCATGTTCTAAACATCACCATGGCCAAACATTTACTATGTCTATGTGTCTTAATAAAACCTCGGGATTAAAATCATCCTTACAAAACAAATGGGTTACCCCAACTCCATAGAATTTTTGCTATAAGCTCAATAAACTTCCATGAAGTACGTATATCAATAGTAGGTCACCCTAAGACTTCCTTGCTCTAGTTTATTAATAATGGAATTCCCAAGGTGTTACCTATCTGGATCATGGCCTTAATATCAAGGGCGAAGGGCAAGGTAATCGTTTACTAGAGCATCCTCGTTAGGCCCTCCTATGCATGAACTCATAGCTACATCTCATTTAACTAGCCTAACACAACTCATAAACACCCTATAGCTCGTAGTGGCCCTCAAAACTGGCTCTAATACCACAACTGTAACACCCCAAATACTAATTATCCATTTATCTTAATTTAAAAACTTATTATCTTAATTGTAGTGGAAGTCTTAATGATTGGAGGCATTACTGCTGTCCTAAGTCAGACAAGGCGATGTATATGAACTACAATTTAAGCTTCACGTGATCTTGAATATAACTAGATTAGATGTCTCCTAACTCTGCAACTCAGGCATGCTCACTAAGTTGTGCACTTAACATGATCTTTAAGCTCTGTCAAGTCTCTATATGATGCTGAACTCCACCGTGAGCATCTAATGGAGTCAAACTGCAAAAATCACGAGCTTTCCTTTTACTTCATACTTCCTTCGAGTTGTTAGGGATAGGACAGTCACCTTATTCCACGCCTAAAATAGAAAACACGAAAATATTTCAAAAAAATGAGTTGAAGCCCAGTACAATTATCACTGTATCATGAAATGAACTTTTAAACAATTTAGTTGAGTGCCCGCATTTCAATTCATTTTAGTTCGAAAACATGAGAGGGAGAGAATTATATAAAGTTGTTACCAGTTATTATCTGAAAGTGGATTCTAAGCTGATGAGCTCATATACGTAATGCGATCATTGAATAGGTGTACACCTACCAAGCTAATCAGGAAGCATGACCTGAGGCCGCACAGGTGAACTGAAGGTCCTAAGTGCTAATAACTAATAGGTGATGCGTCCACTTAATTATGTGCTACAGCAGCAATTGAAAATGATTCATTAAATAGTTGTTGGAATATATAAGACTTTCTTATTTATAAAAACATGTAAGTTTTTGAATAGTAGGGGCATTAAACGTACCTTGAATTTTTAAATTTTCACCCTTTTCATAAACTAGTGGTTTATGGCTATACAATGACAGAAATGGCCTCGTTTCTTCTTCATATACATATGTGGTGGTTAGTAAAGTTTCAAATAATTTTTTTTTGTTAGTAACAACTTTAGCAAATAATCCGTAGTTTTCCTTGACATTTTTCTCAATTATCGACTCAATGCATTCACAGCTGTGTATTTAAGCATATGAATTAATTTTGGCTTCCGATTTATATATGCCTTCTTTATATTGTGGTTGTTATTGTTATCATTAATGACATTGATGTTATTGTTGTTATTATAAATCTTAGCGCTACTATCTTTGTTGTTAGTGATTTTAATGTTGCTATCACTGCCGTTATAGTTGTAGTTATTATTGTTATTGCTTGTTATCCACATTATCCTTATAAACTTCATTATTATTACAATTGTTAGTAGAGGTGATATTAGTTTTGGTGACTTATTCATGAAGAGGTTTGGATTATTCTGGCTTGATGTGTGATTCTAAATCGATATGAAGTGTCAAATCATGATCTTGTGTCCAAATTAAAGAGATTTTCACTCCTTTCGGTCTCAATGAACCTTAATTTCTATCCATTAGTTTAGTCTATAAGAACATATATTGTTCCTTGTCATTGAAACATTAACCGATCTTTATTCTTTTCTTCGAGTTACCCAAAAACATGAAATAATTCTTCAACAGCAATTATAATCCGTCATCTTCGCTACTGATTCTCACAGTTGCTCTTAAATCTTGAATCTACCTCAATTTCCATATTACACATCAGTTCACCATTTATGCAAAGATAGCTCCCAAAATTCTAATCCACCGTCTTGCGATATCTTATTATCATTTTAAGGTCTACCTTAGAAAATCCATATCTTTCACTCTCGACGTCGAATTAAGGCCACAAACACTAATATAGAAAGCTTAGCAAGTCCGTAAAATTTTTATTCAAAGTGCAAAACACATCACCACAACACATCCTCTAAGATTGAGTTTATGGAAAAACATGCATAGCTCCTGTCTATCCTGCACAGTTTTAGTAAATAGTACATAACTTTGTCCATAAAACTCATAATTAAGGGATTCTAGAGGCAGTTGAGTGATATCTCATTGACCTACCTATCCACCCAAAATTAGAATTTTCTAATGCCCCAATAAGTACCATTTTTTTCTGAAGTCGGCCCTATTTTTGGGTATGTTTACAGCCTTAAATGTCTTTTTCGTTCAACCTTAAGTCTCTCCACTCTTCTTCAACCTTTTCATCACGCACCTCTCACTTCTACAACCTTTGATTCTATTCAAAAACACAATCAACAATTCTCAAAATTCAAGGAATTTAATTATAAGAATACAATCCCACTTCACCACTCATGCTTAACCCCCAATTCCTCCTTGAACAATACAACCTTAATTCACCCAATCCTCAAACTGATCATAGTAACTATAATTTCTCACAATTAGTAGTAATCTAGATTAAAACAACAAATGTATTAGCAAATCAAAAACTAAAAAAGGTGGAACATGGAAAGGGGAAGTTAGGGTTTACCTTTCCATCACTAGCTATGGCAAGCAATGAGGAAGGTGAGTGGATGCTCGTGGTGCTGGTGGTGCCAATGGAGGATGCAGCGGTGCAGGGTTGGTTGGTGCTAGTGCAGTAGGTGGTGGGTGGACTAGGCTGTCAGAATAGGGGAGAAGAAGTGTGCTGCGTAGGGGGCCTGGTACGTGAAATAGAAGGGGGACTGTATGGTTCCATCAATTTTAATTCTCCCCCTTACCTAGATTTTTCTGATATTATTGTTATATTATATTTCTTTTTTTATATATAGTTTTGTCCTTTAAACTTAGTGAATATTTGTGTCAAAACTTAGGCTAATATTTTTAGGCTTTTAATGGGATTACCAAGTGTATTTAGAAACCTATAACTTGGCCAATATCAATTAACATATATTTTTATATGCATTAATACCTCATTTATCTGCATTATGGTTTTATTTAGATAACATAAGTGTCCAAATTGTATATATGTATATTCCATGAAAAATTATGATGTCTACCTGCCTTTATAAATGGGCTAGCTTTTATTTATTTATCTATTTGTAAGTTCTAAATCATTTCATACAGAGCGTGCTTAAATTTTATCTTGAGGTCTCTTCGACTTTTCAACACGCAGTTGCATAAATGTGTTGAATGGTGAATTGAAATATGGTGCTCAACTTAATTAATTTAAATAGAGTAATAATGGTAATTAGGATTATTTAGGTTCGAGCTATTACAAAAAATTTATGGCTAAGTCACCAAATTACTTGTTGATAAAAAAAAACATATATCCATCAAATCTCTAATCATTTGCATCTGCTAAGTGTCCAAAACTCAACCATTCCAAAACACTTCAAGTTCGTGTACACTCTAAGATTGTCGAGGGGGCATTTGTGGTAGGTAGACATTCAATAACAAATTGAATGCTACCACGTGTAAAAAAAATTAATAATTCGATCAATCACAAATTTCCATATTTCAGGTTGATTTTGGGGGACCTACTTGATCAAAGTTAACTATGGTTAAAACTCATCCAATTAGAAATTATCACGTGTCATTGATAATGTAGAAAATAGTAATTATTTTCTTTACTGAAAATAAGGAGATAATTATTGAAACCACGGTCCTAGGCCCTAGGTTGGTAGAACCTACAAATAGGGGTCCTCTCCGTCACTTTCATCACATTCACCATTGGCAGAATTCAAAGGCTTAGACTTGTAATAGTCCGACCCTAAAATATGTTTATTAATTTTATTTCATTAATCCATGTGATTAATTTCATTTCATTTACATCATTTCTTTTATTATCCCAATTGGACATTTAATTGGATATTTCTAAATGGGCTCTCACTTTGCAATTCGAGATTTTGTTCTAGTCAAATTTTGAAGATCGATTTAGGCCTTGATATTTATGAATTTAATGATTTAATTCTTTTTCATGGCACCACAACCATTTAATCTCGAGTTTTGAAAAAAAAAATTCGCAAGCGCACTCGATTTCAGTTCTTTTTTTAAACCCGGACCCGTTTAAGGCCGATTTCGACCCAACAAGACTTGACCCTCATTTGTTTAGCTAAACTCTCTTAATTAAGCCTTAATTAAGCTTAGAAAAAGTGGCTTTTCTACTTTCATTTTCAGCCAAGTAAAAAGAAAGTATAAATTTGCAAAATATTCATTTAGCACCAAGTAATTTCAAGGCACTTTCTCTCTCCTATTTCTCTCCTCCTTCTCTCTAAGCCACGGCCAGTAGTAGCAGCAGCCCTCCCAACCACCTTTCAACCACCTTTCAACCACCAAACATCCATCACTTACCACCCCCAACCACCCCTCTCACTCCCACTAGCATCAAGGATCATTCTTACCTCTTTTTCAAGCACAAAGTGAGTAATTCCTTCACCTCTTATGATGATTTTGTTGTTGGTTCTTGATCTTGTTAGATTTTTCTTCTTGTTTTGGTTATTTCGATGATGGATCATGTTGTTTTTATTGAATTAAGAATCATCTTGGTGATGGATCATGAATTGGATGATGCTAGGGTGAGGGTTTCACCTTAGTCATGCATGCTTCATGTTCAAGTGTTGGTTATTGGTTGTTTTATCCTTATTTTTGCTTATCTTTTGATATATTGAAGTTTATTATGGTGTTTATGGTATTTTGAAAAGATGAGAGTGAGTTCAAGTTGACCCAAAGTTAGGGTTTTAGCCATGAATGCATGGTTTGGACCAAACTTGTGTTAAACTTGAGGTATGTGTATATATGCCTAGAAAATGAGCTTTGTTGGATATAAATTTGAAGTGAAATTGAGTGTTGTATTTTTTTTTGATGTTAGGATGTACCAAAGTGTGTTTACATGCTCTTAAGAAGGAGTTTAGGTTGAGGATTGGTGTGAAAAGTGAGAGAACCCACTCAATCAGTGAGGCTGGAATTTCCAGAAAAACAGGACAGCATTTGAAATGAAACTGGTAATGATTGGCCCAATCAAAAATTATGATTTTTGGTGGGTAGATACGTCCGTATGTCAGCTTTAAAATGGCTTTAGAATCGCATTAATCCAAGGTCTGTGGAGAAAGTTATGGTCATTTTACCGAACCTGTGCAGGGTGGGCTTAAAACTGACATGTTGACGTTCTAGCCCCATTTTAGGAATGCTATCATGGGAATCATGTTTCGTGTCCTTAATGAAAGTTTTAGAGGCCTTCCTAAGCTATTTATATTAGGGTCTTATGCCCCATTTTGAGGCTGGGAGTATAAGTTGTGGAATATTCTTTCCATGCCCTCTTTTCAAGCCCTTATGCTCTAAACTTGCTACCGTGCCTTAAATCACATTTCTATGGTTTATATCGTCATCATTTTGGTTTAATCTATGAACTGGTGTGTAAAAGTTCTTTATAAGCCAGTTTTATTTAAAGTTATCCATTATAAGAACAAGATCGTTTCTGACCTGATGTTCCTATAATGAACTTTTGAGCAGAATCAAGGCCTAGGCTTTCATTTTCTTCACTTTAGTGCATCTTATTCCTCTGTGAACTAGCATTTAAAACTTCCAGTTGCGTTCATTGCCTGTATCTTTCGTAATCAGTACGTATTTATCGAAATTATAATATTTTGGTAAGTATATCAATGAATCATTTTAATCAGTGCTTTATCATATAATTAGTTACCCCATCAGTTATCAGTTACAGGGCATTGCCCTCCAATTACCCGCGTGGCTTCGGGCCAGGTCCTTCAGTCGGCTTGGCAGGTGTACACCTATTTACAAATCGTAATAGTTACTAAGGGGTGCACTAACAGATAATAATTGGCAATGCAGTTTTATATGCATCTCATTCCCTGTTTTCAATTAAAATGAATTGCAAGCGGGCCCAAATAACTTTTCAGTGAATTTTTATCAGTACAGGAATGCATGTACTGAGCTTTGGCTCATAGCTCGAAATATTTTTATGTTTTATTTCAGGAAAATGTTCAGTGAACCGCCCTCAGGCGGGCAGGGATGCCGAAGGTGATAAATGAGACGGGACCTTCCATGTGATTGGTGGTGTAGGAGAGCTAAGATGCTATCTTAGCATATTGTGATGTATTTTGGAGTTTCAACTATATATTCGAACTAAATTATGTATTTTGGTGCCACAACTGTATTTTTGGACCAAGTTATATATGTGGTGTAACCCTTGGGATGTAAATCCATTTCTGTGTATAATTAAATGGTTTGAGTGATCATGATGGTGAATGCCCCTTTATAAGGTAACCTTTGGTTTATGGCAAGTTTTCATGTACAACTGAAGCCTTGTCCTTTGTGGACGGCGGTAACGCCCCGTTCATTAAGTTATTATATCTTATTGATAACCTTAAGTAGGTAAATACAAGTAGGTGAATGCAGGCGATGAATCATGTATATTTGGGGCGTTACAGAATTGGTATCAGAGCCAGGTTGAGATTTTCTTGAGGAAAGTAGAGTTAGAAACTATAGGGTGAGAATGGTTATAGTGAGGGGGTTATTGTATATTGCTAGAGTGATATTAGGAGTGTAATAACGATATTAGACTGCAAGTTGCTTCCATTTGCAGGCTTCTTGTTTATGGATATGCATGCCTTTCATATATGTGTTTTCTTTGTTAGATGGATCCTTATGGCGTTAATATGTTCCCGGGTGGATCTATGATTGCTCACATTACTTTGCAACATATGAGTATAGAGGCACATACACAGGACCCTTACTCTGAGTTCCACAGCATTACGGTCCGTGCACAGAGACTGCTTTGGTCCTTACCCCTGGTTGGCCCGTGGGTGGAGCTCCGACATCGTTATCACGACTTTATGATGACAGGGAACCCAGGTTTGGACAGGCCTAGGTTTCAGGCCCAGGGGGCTTGGACAACTCTCACTACAGAGCTGTTGTTGAGAGAGGAGTTTGAATTGAGGGGAATCACTATGGAAACTCTTCAGCACATCTTTCCCCTACATCAGGTCTATCCCCCACTTATAGCCCCAGCACCAGCACAGGGGCCACCCTCCCCACCAACACCAGCACAGGGGCCACCCTCCCCGCCCGTACCAGACACCCCACTGATGCCTGATAGCCCTGGGAGGCTTACGTGGTAATAGACATCCCCGACACCCCAGTCTTAGTAGTGATTAGTTCTAGTTCTGGGGATGAGGGCCACCAAGGAGAGGAGGATGATCCAGAGGAGGATGATCCCGAGGAGGATCAAGACAGTGATGAGATGAGGATAGGGCAGCAAGGGGAACAAGAGGCGGACGAGTTGATGGTGGACTTAGAGGAGGAGCATGAGCCACAAGTTCAACAGGAGGTCGATAATGCCGAGTTAGAGGCATCTATGAGCAGCTTCGATTCAGGTGAAGAACCTGATGATGAGTCTGACCCAGATTATGATCTATCTTGGGATCGTTAGGTGGTTCTAGGGGCTAGTGTAGTGTTTTTCATTTTGAGCCCTGTAGGTAAATATGGTTTAGTTAGATTGGATAATTATATTTTATGGGGCATCTGACATTGTATATAGTTAGTCCAATCCTCTCCGACCGCGATGACATGGTCCGTACCTCTTTTTGGTTATGTGACGGACCTAGTGCCTACGGGCTATTTAGTCTTTAGTGATAGGGTAGGAGTCAGAGTTAATCTTGCTTACTCAGCTGGGTGTAATATGCTTCTGTTGCTCATATATATAAATCAGCAACTATGTATGTAAGTAAGCAGTTTTGAAATGAAATGATGATGCTTTGAGTTATGAAATAATCTTCGAGCCATCTCCTATGTATTTATTAGGCATGTTTATCTTATATGTCTGGAGGTTCCAGTGTTTGAATTGCTTCATTTAATGTATGATCAGAATGTCCCAGTCAATGCACAACAACATGGAGGTTCATGTAGAGGATAATATGGAGCAAGGCCAGGGATCAAGTGATCAAGCCTCCTGTCAGGAGCCACAACATGGTGACATGCCACCATTTCCCTCTGAATTAGCTAGCAACTTAGGCAACCCGAGTTATTGGCCAACCTTAGTTGCTGAATTGATGAAGCGGATTCCCCAGGTACCTACTAAAACCCCTCCTAAAGAGGATAAATTGGCAGATAGGGTAGCACGGCGCAACCCTAAAGTTTATGATGAATCTTATGATCCAGTAGTACTAGAGGAATGGATAAGGGAAATGGAGAAAATTTTTACAGTAGCTGAGGTACTGGAGGAAAAGAAAATGAACATTAGGACGTATTATTTGTCAGGTGAAGCTGACATTTGGTGGAATATTGTGAAGGATAAACTCGTAGGGCCTAAATTCACCTGGAATAAATTCTTAGCAGAATTGAGGGCGAAATTTTACCCAACTGTGGTGCAAAGGCAAAAGGGGAAAGAATTTATGGAGTTGAAAATGAGCGGTAGCATGTCAGTGATGCAGTATGCTAGTAAGTTCACCGAACTATCTAGGTTTGTCCCTGAATTTGTGTCATCTGAAAGACTAAAGATGATAAGGTTTGAGAAAGGTTTGGCCTTCTATATCCGGAATCAGTTAGCTGGGCAATCAATTTTGAATTATCAAGAACTATATGAACGAGCAGCTGAAGTGGAACGAATGAAGACGGAGTTGAGAGCTCTGAATCCAATCAACCACAAGAGAAAGGGTTTGAGCTGGGGACTTCGAGTGAAAGTGTGGATCAGAACCAGAAGAAACCTACTCCTGTTTCCTCTAAGAGCCATTCTGTGGGCTCGACAGCACCCTATGCAAAGTGTGGAAGAACAAATCACACCACTCCTGAATGCCGAGTTGACACCAACAAATGCATGTGGTGTGGAAGTCCTGAACACCTCATCGCTGCATACCCCCGACGACTGAAAGCTGTAGATAAGAGAGCAGCAAAACCCTTGGCTCTGCCCGCCAGGGAGCCCCACCTACAAGGCCTGCAGTTGCAGGAAGGGCATTTGTGATGAACAAAAAGGGAGCTGCTACCTCTGGTACGGTAGTCACTAGAACTCTCGTTTTAAATTCAAAGCCATTTTGTGTATTATTTGATTCGGGCGCCACTCATTCTTTTATATCTACCCGATCTGCTATACAATTGAGCCTGGAGAATAGGAGGATAGAAACCAATTATAGGATTAAGCTACCCAACAATTCTGTGATTGAGTGCCCCCTCTCTTATGAACTTGTTCCTATCATCATTGGTGAAACTACTTTCCCTATGGATTTGATTCAATTTGATTTGTCTGATTTTAATATCATCTTGGGGATGAATTGGTTGCACACATATGGAGCCCAAATTGGCCGTGAAGATCTTAAGGTTATCTTAAAAGATGAAAACGGGAGAAAAGTGTGTTTTTATGGACAAAGAGAGGCAAAATCTTGTTCTTTGATTTCCGCTATGAAAGCAAGTAAGCTATTATGTCAGGGGTGTATTGAATATTGGTGCTATGCTATTGACACCCAAACAAAAGCAGAGGAAGCAGCAAAGATACCTATAGTTTGTGAATTTGAAGATGTTTTCCCTGGGGAGTTACCAGGACTACCCCCGTAGAGGGAAATTGATTTTGGAATGGAATTACTTCCTGGAGCTCAACCTATTTCTAAAGCCCCGTATCGTATGGCCCCAACTAAGCTTAAGGAACTAAAGATTCAGCTACATGAGTTGTTACAGAATGGCTTTATTAGGCCAAGTGTGTCACCATGGGGCGCCTCAGTATTGTTTGTTAAGAAGAAGGATGGAACCTTAAGGCTATGTATCGACTGCAGGGAGTTGAACAAGATTACCATCAAAAACAAATACCCTCTGCTGCGAATAGATTACTTGTTTGATCAACTACAAGGAGTAGGAGTATTCTCCAAGATTGATTTGAGGTCAGGGTACCATCAACTTAGGATTAAGCTTGAGGACATTCCCAAGACAGTGTTTAGGACCAGGTATGGTCACTATGAGTTCACAGTGATGCCTTTTGGTCTCACTAATGCTCCTGCCGCCTTCATGGACCATATGAAAAGGGTTTTCAGACCTTATTTAGACAGGTTTGTAGTGGTGTTCATAGATGATATCCTTATCTATTCTAGGGACAAGGAGGAACATGCTGATCAATTGCGGATAGTATTGCAAACTTTGAGGGAACATCAACTCTATGACAAATTAAAGAAATGTGAATTTTGTTGGAGGAAGTGGTATTTTTAGGACATGTGGTTACAAAATAAGGAATCAAAGTCGACCCCCAGAAGGTGAAAGCAATTACAGAATGGCCAAGGCCTACCAATGTCACGGAGATTAGAAGCTTTCTGGGTTTAGCAGGCTACTATCGAAGATTCGTTAAAGACTTTTCGAAAATAGCTTCACCACTGACCAATCTACTAAAAAAGGTGAATAAGTTGGAGTGGACTGAAAGATGTGAGAAAGCTTTCCAAGAGCAAGGGCAGCGACTAACTACCGCCTCAATTCTAACGTTACCAATGGAAGGGAAGGAGTATACAGTTTATAGTGACGCATCGAAGAATGGTCTAGGGTGCGTACTAATGCAAGAGAACAAAGTCGTAGCTTATGCATCTCGACAACTCAAACCATATGAGAAAAACTACCCTACCCATGGCCTGGAGTTAGTAGCCGTGGTCTTTGCATTGAAAATTTGGAGACATTATTTATATAGGATATCGTGCAAGATCTATACTGATTATCAAAGTCTAAAGTATATCTTCACCCAGAAGGAGCTCAATTTAGGACAACGGCGTTGGCTTGAGTTGCTTAAAGACTGTGATTTGCAGATTCAATATCATCCTGATGAAGCAAATGTGGTGGCGGATGCCCTCAGTGAGAAGGCGCAACATAGCTCGAACACTGTGGCGATTACTCAATTGAATCTCTTAAGAGAACTTGAGGACTTTGGGATTCAATTGGTGTCGCACGGGCAAACGAATGTTGAATTATCAGCACTTACTGTACAGTCTTCTCTAGTGGAAGAAATTCGACTGAACCAGGAAGTGATCCCGAACTCTAAAGAATAAAGCAAAATTT
This sequence comes from Carnegiea gigantea, assembly GCA_029747015.1. Lineage (NCBI taxonomy): Eukaryota > Viridiplantae > Streptophyta > Magnoliopsida > Caryophyllales > Cactaceae > Carnegiea > Carnegiea gigantea. The sequence goes on along the minus strand of JAKOGI010000348.1, from coordinate 478,199 downwards.
AGAGAAAGGGAAGTCTTCGAGATTTGTAGTACACGATGGGACTCTGCGGTTCCAGAATCACCTATGTGTACCCAAAAATGGGGAATTAAGAAAGCAGATCCTAGAAGAGGCTCACAATACTCGTTATTTAGTGCATTTAGGAGGTACCAAGATGTACAGAGATCTGAGACAATATTTTTGGTGGAATAATATGAAGAAGGACGTTGCAGAATATGTGGGTAAGTGTCTAATTTGTCAAAAAGTTAAAGCAGAGTATGAATGTCCTATGGGTGAACTACGACCCTTAGAAATTCTCACTTGGAAGTGGAATTCAACCTCAATGGACTTTGTTGTGGGTTTACCCCTTTCTGCCTCGAAAAAGAATGCTATCTGGGTCATAGTTGATCGACTCACGAAGTCGGCTCATTTCCTACCAATTAAGGATACTTGGAGAGTTGAAAGACAAGCCCAACTGTATGTTAAGGAGATAGTCCGTCTGCACGGGATTCCTTTAGACATAATCTCAGATAGGGATCAAAGATTCCAAGCACGTTTCTGGCAAGTGCTTCAAAAGGCCTTTGGGACCAAACTAAACTTCAGTAGCTCCTATCATCCAGAAACAGATGGACAAACTGAAAGCGTGAATCAAATTGTGGAGGACATGCTGAGAGCTTGTGTATTGGAGTTCCAAGGGAAATGGGAAGACGATTTATCTTTGGTGGAATTCTCTTATAACAATAGCTATCAGTCCACCATCAAAATAGCCCCATTTGAGGCTTTATATGGGAGAAAATGTAAAACCCCGTTATGCTAGAGTGATTTGGATGAGGTACTGATTATAGGTCCTGAAATGATTCAAGAGACCACTGGGACAATAAGAAAGATTCAGGAGCATATCAGGGTTGCCCAAAGTCAACAGAAAAGTTATGCAGATAAAAGAAGAAGGCCTCTAGAGTTTCAAGTAGGCGATAAAGTTTTTCTGAAAGTTTCACCAACTAGAGGTGTCAAGAGGTTCGGAGTACGGGGTAAATTGAGTCCAAGGTATATTGGACCTTATGAAATCATTGAAAGGTTGAATCCCGTCGCTTATCATCTAGAGTTGCCTATCGAACTTGAGCACGCGCATAACGTGTTTCATATCTCTCAGCTTCGAAAATACATTCCAGATCCAGACCATACCATTCTATCTGAACCTATCGAAATTACTAAAGATCTAGTATATGAGGAGCGTCCTGTCCAAATACTAGATCGTAGGATCAAGTAGCTGCGCAACAAATAGATACCATTGGTCAAAGTACTCTGGACAAACCACACCTCCCAATAAGCTACTTGGGAGACCGAGGAGGCAATGAAAGCCAAATACCCACATCTATTCGAGGTAATCATACATGATAAGGTGAAGTTCATCAGTTTCGAGGACGAAACTTTTTAAGGGGAGAAGACTGTAATAGTCCGAACCTAAAATATGTTTATTAATTTCATTTCATTAATCCATGTGATTAATTTCATTTCATTTACATCATTTCTTTTATTATCCCAATTGGGCATTTAATTGGACATTTCTAAATGGGCCCTCACTTTGCAATTCGGGGTTTTGCTCTAGCCAAATTTTGGAGATCAATTTAGGCCTTGATATTTATGAATTTAACGATTTAATTCTTTTTCATAGCACCACAACCATTTAATCTCGAGTTTTGAAAAAAAAAATTCGCAAGCGCACTCGATTTCAGTTCTTTTTCTAAACCCGAGCCCGTTTAAGGCTGATTTTGACCCAACAAGACTTGACCCTCATTTAGTTAAACTCTCTTAATTAAGCCTTAATTAAGCTTAGCAAAAGTGGCTTTTCTACTTTCATTTTCAGCCAAGTAAAAGCCAAGTATAAATTTGCAAAATATTCATTTAGCACCAAGTAATTTCAAGACACTTTCTCTCTCCTATTTCTCTCCTCCTTCTCTCTAAGTCACGGCCAGCAGCAACAGTAGCCCTCCCAGCCACCTTTCAACCACCAAACATCCACCACTTACCTCCCCCAACCACCCCTCTCACTCCCACTAGCATCAAGGATCATTCTTACCTCTTTTTCAAGCACAAAGTGAGTAATTCCTTCACCTCTTATGATGATTTTGTTGTTGGTTCTTGTGTTTTGGTTATTTTGATGATGGATCATGTTGTTTTTATTGAATTAAGAATCATCTTGATGATGGATCATGAATTGGATGATGCTAGGGTTAGGGTTTCACCTTAGTCATGCAAGCTTCATGTTCAAGTGCTGGTTAATGGTATTTTTATCCTTGTTTTTGCTTATCTTTTAATATATTGAAGTTTATTATAGTGTTTATGGTGTTTTGAAAAGATGAGAGTGAGTTCAAGTTGACCCAAAGTTAGGCTTTTAGCCATGAATGCATGGTTTGGACCAAACTTGTGTTAAACTTGAGGTATGTGTATATGTGCCTAGAAAATGAGCTTTGTTGGATATAAATTTGGAGTGAAATTGAGTGTTGTGTTTTTGTATGATGTTGGGACGTACCAAAGTGTATTTACATGCTCTTAAGAAGGAGTTTAAGTTGAGAATTGGTGTGAAAAGTGAGAGAACCCACTCAATCAGTGAGGCTGGAATTTCTAGAAAAACAGGACATCATTTGAAATGAAACTGGTAATGATCGGCTCAGCCAAAAATTATGGTTTTTGGTGGGTGGATAGGTCAGTGTGTTAGCATTAAAATGGCTCTTGAATCGCATTAATCCAAGGTCTGTGGAGAAAGTTATGGTCATTTTACCAAACCTGTGTAGGGTGGACTTAAAACTGACATGTTAATGTTCTAGCCCCATTTTAGGAACCCTATCATGGGAATCATGTTTCGTTCATAAATGAAAGTTTTAGAGTCCTTCCTAAGCTATTTATATTGGGGTCTTACGTCCCATTTTGAGGTCGGGAGTATAAGTTGTGGATTATTCTTTCCGCACCTTCTTTTCAAGTCCTTATGCTCTAAACTTGCTACCGTCCCTTAAATCACATTTTTATGGTTTATATCGTCATTATTTTGGTTTAATCTATGAACTGGTGTGTAAAAGTTCTTCATAAGCTAGTTTTATTTAAAATTATCCATTATAAGAACAAGATCGTTTCTGACCTCATGTTCTTATAATGAACTTTTGAACAAAATCAAGGCCGAAGCTTTCATTTTCTTCACTTTAGTGCATCTTACTCCTCTGTGAACTAGCATTTAAAACTTCCAGGTACATTCACTGCCTGTATCTTTAGTAATCAGCACGTATTTATTGAAATCATAATATTTTGGTAAGTACATCACTGAATCATTTTAAACAGTGTTTTATCACATAATTAGTAACCCCGTCAGTTATCAGTTACAGGGCATTGCCCCCCAGTTACCCGCGCGGCTTCAGGCCAGGTCCCTCAGTCGGCTTGGCAGGTGTACACCTATTCACAAATCGTAACAGTTACTAAGGGATACACTAACAGATAATAATTGACAATGCAGTTTTATATGCATCACAGTCCCTGTTTTCAATTAAAATGAATTGCAAGCGGGCCCAAATAACTTTTTAGTGAATTTTTATCAGTACAGGGATGCATGTACTGAGCTTTGGCTCACAGTTCGAAATATTTTTATGTTTTGTTTTCAGAAAATGTTCAGTGAACTGCCCTAAGGTGGGCAGGGAGGCCGAAGGTGATAAATGAGACGGGACCTTCCATGTGATTGGCGGTGTGGGAGAGCTAAGATGCTATCTTAGCATATTGTGATGTATTTTGGAGTTTCAACTGTATATTCAAATTGGATTATGTATTTTGGTGCCACAACTGTATTTTTGGACCAAGTTATGTATGTGGTGTAACCCTTGGGATGTAGATCCATTTCTGTATATAACTAAATGGTTTGAGTGATTATGATGGTGAATGCCCCATTATAGGGTAACCTTTGGTTTATGGCAAGTTTTCATGTATAACGAAAGCCTTGTCCTTTGTGAATGGCGGCAACGCTGCGTTCATTGAGTTATTATATCTTATTGGTAACCTTAAGCAGGTAAATGCAAGTAGGTGAATGCAGGCAATGAATCATGTATATTTAGGGTGTTACAAGACTGAAGTGGCATCAAACTACCAAGCAAGAAGGATCAGAACTCGTAAAGCTTTGGAAACAAGAATCAACGCTTTGCAAACCAAGGCCAAGGACCATTTTAGAGTTCTTCGGCTAATTGCACAGTGATCGAGACCAAGCAATCATGCCTTTAGATCGCTTAAATCACCAGGAGATGGAATCAGAGGATTATTTCATTATATTCAATACAAAGGTTGGACCTACGCGTACAACATCAATACAAAGTTACATTAGTTTCCCAATTTCTCATGTTATTTTATTTAGACTTGAGATTTCTGTTTAAGTTACCTTTCTTGCTTTGGCAAGTAAGATCATAATATTACCTTTGCAATTATGCAGAATATCCATCCATATCAATTAAATATATCTTTTCCTAGATGCTTAATCATACTTTCATAAATCATGAGTAATCAAATTAAGCAACATTATCAGTCAAACGATCATCATATATTTGCCGAAGTTAGATGAGCTGACTTTGATAGAACATTATCAAAGCTCATATCAAAATTGCATAGTAAAGTTAGATCATAGTACATTAAGCACATAGTCAGAATAATGTATAAATCTAAGCAAAAACTTACCATGGTTGTTGCTATACTGCAACCATGACAATTACCATAAATTGATTAATTCCTCAGCATACATGTGTCTCCATTACATCACCACCAGTTCCACCACTCAATTTTTCTCTTTCTTATTCTATTACAAATTAGTTTGCTTATTATCAAAAATATATTTATTAGTTTGATGAAAAATTATTAGATTGAGACGTCTTTGGTATCTTTACCTTGTCATTTATGTATTCACTTAAGAAAAAATATCAAAAAAAGAAAAACATCATTCCACTTTCGCCCATGCCCTTCCTCAGGTAGGCCTCCATTATCATCAGCCACAACTGCACATTATTCGGGGAAGCGTCCTACCTAGGCCTTGGTTGTTCCCAACTAATTTTTCCTTTTCCACATTTCCTTCCAACCAGAAGCACCCATTCGGTCCTCTATCCTTTTAGGAATCATCGTCTCTGCATGCTCCATTCACCATTCCGTCATCAACCCTTTCCGGCAATGGGTAGTACTGTTGAATGTCACGGAAGTGCCTGCCAGAATGAAACCATGTGGAATGAGGAGACCTGCCCTCGATGAATCTCACTATTACAACCATAAGTCAAGGAAACAGATGATTACATGATTATGATAAATCAAAAGTTGAGCCACCCTATTGGTACACGCTCACTGGAAAACATGCTTGCCAAAATCCATGCCGAGATAGGGCAAGTAAGAAAACACACGTATATGACAAGCTTTTGATCTTATTCGCTTTCTAATCGTGAATGTAATCTTTCCAGGATATGATTAGTAAGCTTTAGTAACAGGACATTAAACAAAAGTTAGACAACCGAATTTGACATAACTGACAAAGGAAAGCGCAATACATCAAACTAGCAATGTCATATCCTGGGAGAAAATTAAGATTGTTCCACATACTTTTACAATATATGTCTCAAAAAAATGGAATAAGAATTTATTGTCATAATCCTCTAACTAAATCATCAACCAAACCTTCATGCAGAAGATATTACCAAGAATACTCCCATAAACAATTCAAGCAAGCATATTAATTGGATATTTTAGGCCATGATCTCGGATATAACTACCATAAAAAACTTAAACGACCATTTGACATATTCTATGCAACTATATATGGCAAAGCCATATTTAATGTACTTGACTTGCAAAAATACAATACTTGCTAAAGCAAATTTGTACATGTGTGTATATTGTTATATATATATATATATATATATATATATATATATATATATATATATATATAGATTATATATATACACAATATTATATATATATATATTATCTATATATATATACACATATATATAGTATATATATTATATATAATATATACATACACACATATATCTAATATATATATAGATTATATATATATATATATATATACATAACTATATACATAATCTAATGTATAAATATAGACAAATAGATATATAGTGTGCAGAATAACTATATAATATATATATATATATATATATATATATATATATATATATATATATAGGCAATATGTGTACGTATACTATATACATACATATATATTATATATATATAGACATATATATATATCAAATATAATATAAGATATATATATAGACACACACACACACACACCACATATATCTATATTATGATATATATTATATAGAGTATATATATATATATATATATTCAATATATATATATCTGTATTGTTTTATGTACTGTATGTATGTTCAGAGGAGGGTATGGGGTATATATGCATGTAGTATGATGTATGTAGAGAGATATATAAATATAGTACAGTAGATACACAATACACACACATATACATCATAAATACAAACCACACACACACACAACATATATATATATATATAATATTATATATATATATATATATATATAATATATATATATATGCGTACACCACACACACACATATATATATATATATATAGATAGTATGCTATATAGAGATAGATATAATATATAGAGATAGAGATATATAGCTAGATAAAGAGGCATACAGTACAGACAGATATATATATATATAGATATAGATATATATGTAGAGATAACATTATCTATAGACAGATATATATATTATAATATATATATAGATATATATATATATATAGATATATATATACACATTTATATACATATTATAATAGACAGTATAGCTAGATACTGAATAATGATGTATATATAGTAATATGTATATACACATATATATATATACATATACATATAGTATATATATATAGATATATATATTAGATCGATATCGAGATATATATAGATATATGTGGTGTTGTGTCAGGATATGGCATGTGTGTGTGGTGGTCTTATATAGATAGTACAAAACATGCATACAGACCAAAAGATATATAGAATAGAAATATAATTATATATATATATAATATATATATATATACAGATATATGTGACATATATATATAGATATATAATCTATATATTTATAATGAGAAATAGATAGATACATGTGTGTAGATACATATATATATACACACACACCCACCACACACATACATCTACCTACCCACACAACGCACACACACACACCAAACACATATATATAGATAGAAATATATATAGAGATATGCTCATATATATACATATATATTGTATGATGTATATAGATATATATAATAGGTATGTATCTACACATTTACATATACAATATAATATATCTATAATATTATAGATATATATATATGATATATTATAGATATAATATGCCACAGAACATCTATTATACACATGTACGATAGAGATATATACACAGTGTATATATTAGATAGCATAATATCATATAATGAGATATATAATATTATATATATATAGATTATAGATGTGTATGGTGTGTTGTGTATGTACATTGTACATTATAAACTGACAATATATATATTATCTATAGATCGGGCATATATAGAGAGCTATATAGATATAGTATACTAATATATATCTATATATGGGGGGTGTGGTGTTTGCGGTGTGGGTGTGTGTGTGTGTGGGTTGTGTGGTGTGTGGGTATGTATTGTAGTACGTATGTATGTTATATCTAGACACACACATATTATACAATATGGGAGATACATACAAAATATATATGGTTATATATATTTACACACATGTATGTAGTTGGGCAGAGAGACCTATATAGATATATACGATATATATATATATAATATATAGATAGATATTAATATATATATATCTATACTATAATAGATATATATAGCATATATAGTATATAATATCATATCTGCAAACTATGCAAAGTATGGTTTTGTTAGAGATATATACATATCGTGATATAAACTACATAGATATATATATATCGATATAATAATATATAGATATAGATATATATATATATACATCATACCCCACATATAATATATAGCATATGATATATAGATATAATATATAGTATATATATAGTAATACAAAATATGCAAATATAGAATAGGATACATTTGTGCATATATATCATACTATATAAAAGTATATATATATATATATTAAGAGATAAAAATGCTATATATATAGCATATCATATATAGATAATATAGAGATTAGAGACTATTACGCATACCACGACATAGTAGATATATAAGGTAGAGATGTATGGTAGACATGTGTGTGTATATATATATATATATATATACGAACATAGAGATATAGTCGAGTCATTTATATATATATATATATAATATAGATATAGATTATAGAGTAGGGAGGTATGTACATGTGAGTAAATCATATATAAATATTATGAGATAGGAGATGTAGTGTATTGTGTATGTGTATATATATATCTATATAGATATATATACATCATATATAGCTATATATAGATAATATATATATATAGCAATATTAATATAATATATATATAGATATATATAGATATATATGTATATATAGAGAGATGTATATATGTAGATAATAGATATATATGTACACGATACAGACATACCAATATAGAGAGGATTGTGTGTGTTGTGACTCTGAATATATGTGCAATATATATATATTTATGAATATATACGCATCATAGATATATATAGATATTAATATATACTATACACACACACACACACACATACTATATATATATATATATGTATGTATAATATATGACATAATATATATATATATATATATATATTATATATAATATATATATTATATATATATATATATATAACGGGTATATAGATATAATATGTGTATATATATATATTATATATATATATAATAAAAAGTATATATATATGTATATGTATATATAGATATTTAATACAAGATAATACCTACATTAATACATCCGTCTACATACGCACTTATACATACCTAACATACATATAATATATAAATATATATAATATATAATAATAGATATATATATATAGATTATATAGATTCATATACTTATATATCTATATAATGTAGAATATGTATATATATGTATATATATTTATATGTTATGCACACCTATGTATAGTATATGGTATATATGCATATATATATCTATATGTATATATATATATAATATATATATATACTATATATATTATATATATATTATATATATGTTACATTGTACATATACTAACACACAAAAAAAATAGTAATTCCACTCCATATTTAATGTGGCTAAAATAACCACACGTACAAGTGTAGGAAAGAAACAGTAGTTGCCTCAACACTTAGGCTAAGTGTGGGAAGATAAGTTTTTTTGTATTTTTTGTTTTCAAGTTTGAGAGTTTCTTCCACACTTAAATGAAAATGCGAGTAGAAACATATTTTCCACACTGATAAAATAGCGGTTTGTTTTGTATTTTTAGTGTATTAATTTTTTTTGCCTTGTCACAATTATATGTTGTTGAAGTGTTTCATTACTACGGCTGTTTGTTTTGTTTTTATGTTTTACCAAGTGGTGTTTGTTTTGGTGTTGTAGAAGATGCTTTATTTGTGTGTGGAAGTCATAATTTGCCCCACACTTTTAAATGTTACTGGAATTATCTTGGTTTCTTATAAGAAAAAACATGTTGGTAATTCAATATAAAGAACGTATTAAGTTAAAACTTAGAACAATTGTAAACAAGGGTTCTTTTTTTAATTAACAATCTTTATACTAATTACGTACCAGTCGCTCACCCTACATTAAAGTGGACAAAATGTAACAAAACCGTAAAACAAAATTAAAGTCGATCAAACACAAGGAAATAAAGTTAATTGTACCCTGGTGCATGAAAAAAAAATTAATTGTAGACATAGCAACCAAAGACTTAACGTAATCACAAAGTAAAAATTCTTGCATTGTTTTGAATCTATACTACTAATTTTTTTTGTAGACACTACCCTAGGAAATAGCAACAAAGACTAACGTAATCAAAAAAATTTTAAAGAGTTAGACATAGCCTGCTTGACTATTTTAGGCTCTTATATATATGCTACCTAACACCCACTTAAGGGAAACCGCTGATTTGATTAAACGGTTCCCCCAAAAAAATGTATTTAAAAAAATCTCCATCTTAGGTTTTCTTCACTAAGAGTGTTAATTAGCTTCGAGAACATGCAACCTGTTAGACAATTTACAACTCACACAGAACAAAATTAGATGTTAAAACAAGGATAAACAAAGAGGATTAAAACTAAGATATAGACCCAACCAATAACAAGTCTAAAGATGCACAAAATCTTAAATTAAAATGAATGGCATTACTATTACCTGCAGGTTGCCGAATACCAGCCGACAACCTTTCGTAAAGAATCTTACTCAATAAGTCCCTATTAATCTTTTTTACCCTTCATAGGCCTGCAATAAATGATATTTCACTTTTAGACCTATTTAACTCAAAGGTAAACGACAAATCAAACCTTAAATGCAAGAATATACAAGCATTATATACCATGCCCGACCCTAGAAACTACAATGAGTAAACTCACTTCTCGTCGGATTACTGAAACTTCTCAACGTGCTGGCATTTTTGTCGATCACCTTTATCGACTAAGTTTTCTATCCCAGACATGACCACACTTGAGTTTTAATTCAAATAAAATAATTTGTGGTTGAGGATACTTAAAGTAAGGAAAAAACAAGAAAATCACATGCATACACGAGTAGACATACACTGAAGTATAGAGTCCATAATATCTTTCAAACAATTTATTTACCTGACTGTGCAGGTCTTATTTGCTGCGTTTTTAGACAAATTGACTACTTGGCTGAAAATTAGAAGTATACTACTTCCTTACTCTGTTTTCTGTTGATCAGAGATTTTGTGTAGTATACTACAAGGTTCTCCGACAACCATCTCCAGTACAGAAATCTTCATCACTCGCGGGTTGACAAACATTCACCATTACAAGCTCCCAAATTCAAACTCGAAACGTGCTTCTTAGAATTTGTAAGGCCACGAGGAAAAATGATTTCACTCTCCTCAGATGATGAGTGATTACGGTGAAGCCAAAATTGTCCTTTAAAATAATTAAAAATAACAGCAAATAAGTTGGAAATTAATCTTTTCAATTTAACCAAAATATCATATTAGGCAATTTGGTTAGATGTTATATAGCTTGATGGACACTTGACAATCCCTTTCTAGTCTGCCACTTACTATATGAATTTACCCCAATATGAGGGCCTGTTTACCCTGCAAAAACCAAGCGTAGAAGCGAGAAGAAGTGTTATGCGTAGAAAATTAAAAATAAGCAATGAAGTGTTTTGAAAAAGAAATAAAGTAGCATAACAGCTCCTTATTTAGGGATACTAATTGGCCAAACCAACTTTCCGAAGCGTTAACATGGAACTCCTAAGGATCCCAAGTAAATATTAACCTAATGAGGACAAGTCCATTGAACAGAAAGTCAAAAATTGAGCTTCACAATTGGTTCAATACCCTTTAATTTGGTAGAGTACGTCAACTCTTGGAGTTTATGCTCCCCATAAACCTCCTCCCCCTAAAAGACGGGATCTTGCCTAAATATTAACGGTTTTTGTTTTTTTCGTCATCTTCAAGGGAAGGATATGAGATCCCCAACATTAAAGTGGGTGAAATACTACGTCTTCAGAAGCTTATTTTGTAGGCATTGTCTCCACCTTTTAGCTACCACCTTGTATTGCCACCTTTCTAGCCATAAAGAGCTTGTTCTTGACTTAAAGGGAAGCCTTCTTTCCTCAAGTGCAAAACCACACAGATATCCCAGCTTTAAGCTCCAAGTTGTGTTGTACTTCCTTATTAGATTCAGTCTGTACTTGCTCATTCACGTTCTCAAAAACAAATTGTAGACCGTACTTGCTAATGTAGCACTTTTATCCTTAGCTCTTTACTTGAGGCTCAGAACTCACCTTTAATCTTCAAGGAATGAGAATAATGATCATTATGGGGAGTAACTAGGTGTTGAAGGCCGTACAACCTCAAGGATCAATGAGATGGAGCATTACGAAGGAGTACGAATTGTAACGCGAATTGTCATGACAAAGCTTGATATCCAAATCCCTTAAACTCTTCGCTCACATCTAACCCCCCCTTAGTAAGTTTGAGAGTTCTACTTGACAAAACTTTCATTTGTCACCAGTTTGAGGGTGGCAAAGTAGTGCTTAAGAGCAACTTAGTTCCTCACTAGTCTCCATGGGGCATCTCCAAAAGTCGATAGAAGATTTGCGTGGCCCCTATCCGAGATGATGGTTCTGGGAACCATGAAGTCTCATACTTTCTTAGACGGAGGATTGGTCGCAATGTGAGTAGAATCTATCTCTTTGTGATAAGCAAATAAACGTAAGCCATCTTTGGAGAATGAAATTTACCTTCCACCACTAATTAGCATCACTCCATTTAGTGTCCTTGGGAGGGAAGTTCTAGCTAAGGTCATCCAAAGGACCTCACATCAAGGAAATCAGAAGGGAGTGCAGAGGCCTTCATGAAGTGACTCTTAGCCATGTGACAAAATATTGCATATTGGATCAAATTTAAGAAAACTATCCGCACCCATTTTTTTTCTTTTTTGGCCAATAAAAAATGTTTCATTGACGTATTTCTCTAAGGGGCTTGTTAATGCAAAACAAAAAGGGACTTAGTAAGGGCTCCTACATGAAACCTTCTTGATAATCAAGTCCCTTTGAGGACTCTCAGGGATGCAAAGCTTGTTTTCCTTTGAAAAAGGAACCATCTTTATAGACTGAAAGAGCCTCAAAGGTAGCAGGGATTCTCCACCACTTTCTTGATAGTGTACATCTTCATTGCATAGAGCTTTAATGGAATGGAAACCAAGGACACTTAGCCTAAGAACCGAGATGAGAGCATACATTCTTGATGATGCATCAACCAAACCTCTTTTTCTCAAATCTTTACTTTGGTGAGAGGAAGGTGGAAAGTTTAAAATGAATTCAACCACTTGGCATGTCTTGTATTAAATGTGCTGCCCATTGAGGAGGAAAATGCCTTATAATCTGAATACAGCATAAAGGGCTTGGGCTTGATGATTATTGGCTACCAATATTCAGGGCCTAATCAAGGGCAAGAATTCCTTATCAATAAGTGAAGGAGTTGGAGCCTTGAGCCATGCAATTTTCACCAATCGAAGGCTAGGTAGGGGCCCTTGGCTTGAGTGTAAAACCACTCTATTCTAACGACACTAGCATCACATTTAACTTTAACAAGGAAGATTAAAGTTAGGGAAAGCTAAAGTATTTAATGAACTAGGTGGTAGATAAGAGGCCACACCTATAGAAGCTTTGAACTTCGATGATTAGAGGGAAAGAGTTAAAGCAGTAGAACAACTCTTGATAGACTCAACCTTTAGATTAATCAAGTTGAATTCCCTCACCGTGACATAAAACATAGAAAGAAAGATAACTTAAGGAGTGAATAGTTTTAGGCTTCTCAAGCTTCGGCATATAACTTTTGTTGCCTCAAACACTTGAACACTTGGGAAGAGAAAAATCCACATGAGATGCCTCGTTGCGACCTATACACCAAGCAAGATATCATTCAGTTAGTTAATATTTGTGTGATACCCCTTCAAAATATGTTGTCTAATGAATGGTCTTAGACATCATTCAATAAGTCCTCATGAAAAGTACTAGGGAGCATTAGAATAGACCAATAAGGCATTACAAGCCACTCATATAACCCAATGGACTAATCTAAAAACTTACCCTCGGTCATACTCATTTTTAGTATAATTTGAGTAATAGCCACTCTTAATGTAACTTTGATCCGGGAAAAGATGTTAACCTATGTACAACTCATCAAGCATATCATCCAATCCTGGGAATATGAAATCTAACTGAGCTGGAGTTATTGGCTCTAGAGTCAGCACTCAACCACTATGTGCTCCCTGCCTTGTTAGGTACCAAAAACGGAGTGAACCGGAGCATGGGACTCAAGCTCTCCCCTAATATGACCTACAGCGAATGAAAAGAAGAAAGAAGAAAAGAAAGAAAAGGGAAGAAAGGAAGAAAGCTCTGAATTGTCATTGAAGCTCATTTTAAGTCATTAGGTGTTTGCACCTAATAATAAGCCAGCTATCTTATAGGTAATAAAAGAAAGAAGAAACACCCGTAGGGGATAAATGTATTGTGCTCAATTATCCGCTGAAAAAGAGGGAGGCATTGGGGGTAAATTATTTGATGGAAAGCTGCATCCACTAAACTAGCTCAAAGAGTGATAGCTAGAGGGAATGCCATGGGTTTCACTTCTAACATGTGTCGGATTTCTTCTACCATAAATAAGGAAAATAAAGGGCTGCTCTTATAATAGCTCTCTCCGCATTATGTTGTCACTCATTATATACGCTTTTTACTTCTTTCTCGGGGTTTTTTAAATTTGAGGGGTTTATGGAGGGTAATAGGGTCAACAGTAAGACTGGCGGACATTGGGTTTGAATACAATGTATGGGGATGCCCCATCATGAATCCATAAGATATCAAACAACCAAGTACTACCAAGTAATAAGTGACAATCATCCATGGAAGAATATCAACTAGTACCTCATTATAATATGGAACAATCAAAAATACAATAAGAGCTTGCTTTAGAAAAGGTAACCCGCTCCATTGCTTGAGCCATGAAGAGGAATAAGGGTGGGGATTTGCCCTTGGTGAGTTAATAAAGCTTGTCCATGAAGTGCTATGGAACTTTAACATTGGTGGGAACACTCCCTCCCATCAAAATGAGCTCACATACTTGGCCTCCAATAGTGATCGGGTGTGAAAGATTTACTCCCTTTGGGCTTGATTACATATGACGACCTCTTAAACTGGAGTGCCTCTCTTCGAATTACAAGAGTCACCCCCATCCAAAAGTGTGACCCTACCTTCAAAATCCTCCTCATATGCGTTGCTTCCATACTGTCTTGCGGATTGCCCCACTTCTTAATATTGAAAGTTCTTCCAGTTGGAAATTTATAAATCTAACTTGGACGTGTCCATAACCATAGCATTTGCAAGTACTTCTTGCCCTCATAAACCTATTTGTGGGTTCACAGTAATCCGTCTATCCTTGTCAAGGGGAGCTTTAATGGGGTGGATATAGGGGTAAGTGTCGACTTGTTGTGGGAAAGGGAGAACCCTTGGGGTGGATTTGAGGAGCGAAATAGAAGTCATTTGAAAGGTGTGTGGTTCGACCCTGAAGTTGTGCAATTTTGAACTTTAATAGCTGGGGTGACACGTCATCCATCAAAAGCATAAAGTAAGATTATAGATACACCACTATGTAGCAATGTTAAGAGATAACCTAATGACCTAGCAATCTTAACTTCGAGCTCTCATTTAACGGGAACCCTCATTTGGAGTGTTCTAAACTTCCTTAATGTACTCTTCTACCCCCTAGATGCTCTGGTTGAGCTGAAAAGAAAGTAAGTCCTTGAGGTAGAAGTTCTGTGAATAAAGAGGAGGGTGTGAAATCTCTTTGTCCAATGACGCGTTGTGTTTTTTTTGTTTTTCTTAAGCTCAGTTTTTTGTTGAACCAAGTTTTGATTTTGGATATTTAGCTTTGCTAGTCCTACTCTCTTCAAGTGCGCCTCCCATAATGAAGCATACCCCTTCATTTAAGAATGGCCAAACTTAAGGGACTTCTCATCATTATACTCTGTGAGTCCAAAGGTCCCTTCCCATGGCTTGTACACAATAAGGCATGTCAAAGGTGGGATCCTCCAAATCCGGGGAAGAATCGAACCGGTCATGATAACAGTGATGAGTGAGGCCAGGGAGAGAGTAAAGTGATTGATTCAAATCCTTCTATCCCGAGACGAGCAGTCATCCAAGATTCCTTGTAAGCCACAGAGTTGCTTAACAGCCACTGTAGTCTTACTAAAATATCCTGAGAATAGCAGGAATGGGGCTAAAAGGGTCATGTCAAATTTCTTTGTAAAACTTATGATGTGGAGAAAAAAAATAGTTCTCCAGGTTAGATTACCATTCGGAATTCCTTCCTCAACTTTGAGAACACCCTAAGGGTTTCTCTTAGATGACTTCTACTTCTGGCCCTCCTTCCTTACATCAAAGTCTTCATGAGAGGAAGATATGCAATGTCAACAGGATTCACATTACTAGCTTTGATAGTAAGGGTTCTCATCATGCGAATCCCTCATTTGCTCACAAGGCTCTGTAGTGAGCGTCCGTCATTGCTCTTGAATCTCAAATAGTGGCCATATCGTCTCCTTATATCATGTGTTGCTCGTGTGAGGGAATGCCCGCGTTTAGAGTGAGAAGCATATACCCTCATGGCCATGGTTTGGTAGTGTTTGTAGGTGAAAAAAAAAAAAAAAAAAGGGTAAAGGACAAAAAATAAGGATTGCACAACATTCCACAAACACGTGGCACGACAAAAATCAGGACAATGGGTGCGCGCACGAACGATCATGCTTCATGGCATGGGTCAGGCCATGCCAAATCTCTCTGGAGGAAAATGTGGGGGAATGCAAGAGACTACGGCACAGCCTTGTAGCCCAAGTAGCATGGGTTTAAGCCATGCTAAATCAATCGTGGGGGATTTGCTGCTGAATTTTTTGTGAAGTTTTTTTTTTATAACAGTTTTAGGGATGTATTTGGAAATGTAGGGATTGTGGTTTAGGCTTTTATAATGAGCGTTTTTAGGAGTAAATAGGAGATTTGCCAGAGAGAAGGAGTGGACCTAAAGATATAAAAATAGAATAGAATAGAACAGAATTTATGCAAATCAAAACACAAAAGAGTGATAGATTGGATGCTTACCAAGCTGAGAGACCTTTTTTCCTCTAACATCAAATGAGCCAGGAATGAAATCCATTGACCCAAATAAAGGTTATTAACCCATTGATGAAGAGGCCCTAAATGTTGTATGAAGATAAGCTGCCTAACGATAACCCAGGAGAGGAGAAAAAAGCTCTAGATTTCTAGTGATTGAACCAAAACTTGGGAACAATTGAACAAAAGGAGACCCAAATTAACCCAACCTTTAGTCCGCTAAAGGTTAGGCACCAAGGATTAAGGTTAAAGGAAAAGAGAAATCAAAATTCACCACCGCTTCCTTAGAGGACCAAAAGAAATTTTGAGATTTTGAGGACAATATAAGCATCTAAGCTCTGATATCCATTAATCAAAGTCGGAATTTACAAAGGAATCAAGTCAAATCAAAAGGATAGAGACTGCCTTCCCCCAAGCCATATAATAACCAATAGGGTTACAACGGGGGAAAAATACAGGAAATCATAGCCAGGGGAATAATAAAACGGGGCCACAAGGTTAATATGCTGAGCTAGAATTAGCCTATATAATAGGCTTGATTGCATTATGAGTCATCCACCATCTCAACATAGAGCAGGTATGGATAGATCTCTCTAGGGGTTGGATGATAAGCGAACCCACCTTTGTTTCAATAAATATTAGCATCTAATTTTTATTTTTCCCAATTTTTCTTCTAGGGCATAAAATTAAACATCCGGTAATAGAAGTCTTGGAGCAACAGTAAGGGTGTCCTCTGTCTGACCAAAAGGTACGGCTCCGAGTCTTTGAATCAGCTAGAGATGATAAAGTCAACTTAGGGTCTGCTTATAATAAATTTATTGGGGTTGGGGCCCACTTCTCCGGATTGTGTCGTGAGCACGGGAAGGAATGGTGTGCACTAGGCTCCCTTGTAACTCCTTAATAAAAAACTGTGTAATTTCAGACCCTGCATTGACCCTACTCGATTTAGGACCATATCATCATTGATCGTTATAGAAATTTTTTGAGATGTTTCTATAGGATTGATCGGAAACTAAACATTGAGGCTATTGTTGCATATAAATCTACCCAAATTAACGGAGGCGTTTTGAGGCTCTTCTTGCAAATTAAAGAAGTTGAGAGATGATGGTGCTCTGCCCAGAAAATGAAATAAGCTAATGAAGTAATTCTTGGAGGGAAACAGTATCTAAGCTCCTGATTTGGGCTACTAATGGCTCAACCGCCTTGACCTCAGCGTAACTTGGACTACTCAAGGTTTTTTTTTTAAGTGCAACAGTGACCTAGAAGGACCAAAGTCCGTGACCCACATGCCAACCCACCCACCCTGAGCCCACTTGGTTCAATTAACTTGGTGGGGCAGAGTAAGACCAATTCGGTTGGAGTCTTGCGGCGCTCACATGTATGAATTACCGTAAACAAGGATGTTTTGCATGTTTGTCATATAGGCCAAGTACATTAACTTGATCTCAAATTTGGAGCTTATAGGGGTTGAGGAGATTGAAAGTTACTAGAAAAATTCCCTATGAGCTAAATTGCCAACTTATGCAGACTGTACATGCTAAACTATACTCATAATTATGGGTGACATGAGTTTAAACTGGAGGATTCTTCTAATCACACTGACTTTGTGGGTGAAAAGGGGGCTATTGTGGACCCATTTGAGAAGAAGGCCAACCAGATGTTACCTGATGTAAAATATATGTTGATCACATGGGGGATTGCAAGCGAAGGAATCATAAGGGTGTGGACAAAAAAGACAGTTTATTTAACCCCTGTATGAACGCCTACCACAGAGCATGCTCATAAGGAGTCAGAGCGACGTGAGGATTCCATCTATGGTGAAGAGGGAGAATGTGGAAGAGAAACAGTGTTATATTAGGAGAATCCGGGGCAAGACGAGCGTTATGAACCTATGATGCAAAAGGTATTTATTGGGCATGATGAAAAATCCAAAATTAATCCTTTTACAGGATAGTTAGGAGAATAGATGTTCCTTGTTTGGAAACGTCGGAGCACCCAGAATGGGATTAATAATTAAAGGTTGTGAAACAATCTCTTGATCCTCATAGAAAAGAAGAAAGCTTCTTTGGTTGGATTGGATTAGAAAAGTAAGATTCTAAGCAATACACTGTGATGTAGTTAAGGGTCTTGGACATTTCTATGATGCTGGAAGTATGTTCATAAACCGCCACTAATTTTGAGAAAGCAAAATACGGCTGGTTGTTGTGGATCCTAGTTGTTTAGTGTTTTGTACCTATAGGTTGTGAATAGTAGTTTAGTTCCTAGTTTGTGGATTAATGGAATTAATCAAGTGGAAGATACTACCTGGTATAAGTGTGATGATTTTAATGGTATGTCGGAGAGTGAATTGAAATTTAGGAATGGAATATTGCATATTTCATGCATGTTTTGTTTAACCTTGGTTTTATGAAGTAGAAAGATTTTAACAGTCTTATTGTCACTGATAATAGAATTGAAGGGCATCTAGATCATAGCCTGATGTGAAATAAAGGATGTTGATGATGTATTTATTATTTGTTACTGCAAAAGGAAAAATGTGTCGAAGCTAACTACACCATGGAGGAAGATAACCATGGACATGTAGTCAGAACTTTTTCAAAAAATCAGATATCATATTTTGCTAATTATGGAAATGCATTGGATTGATAAGTATTTTTTTTTTCTTTGGGAGAACTATTTTTATATAAATAATTTTTTTAACGAACATTATACCAGTGCTCCCTAATGAAAGACGGGATTAGTGCCCCTCATCATTGAGTACGGTAAGAAAATAAAGGCTGAACAATGTACCAGTTAGTGACTAAATTGAAGTCCACTTTAAAAAGCCTTTTTAAATACTTAATGTCTATAAATTGGTGATGTCTATTACAAAGAAGAGGTAGCATATGCCACAGACGTGGAAGTAAAAGACCACGCGTACATCATGATTTGTTCAGAGAAGTTCTGTCAATAATAACTGGCATTATGAAGAGTACAAGTCATTAGTCAACTATATCTTACCTCATTGCTATAGCTACAAAGACAAATGAATTTTTGGTTGAAAAAGCGGGATCAAGCGTTGCATTTTCTAATACTGCCTGTAAAAAAAGAATAGGAAACACAAACAATAGTGCCGACTATGGAAAAAAACTCAGGAATGGACACTTTTTGATTGACCACTGGTATATTGGATAACAGCACAGTATGGATCATTTATAAAAGGCTTCGTTGAAGCAAAGTTTTTGGTATATAAGAAGCAAGCCTGTTAGGAACTTACGATTGTAAACAAACACCTTGACTAATGAAACAACACAGAGGGCGGGACGTCAAAAGCCTTTTCACTTCTTACGGAGCTTTTTTAAAGAGGTATTCTGCTGTTGATGTGATCAAACCAGCACACAACGCCCCCCTTGACACGTGATGGACTGTGAGTAAATTCTCTTTAAAGTCCATGAGATCCATTATCAGTTTTAAAGGATAGTCTTGGATTTAGTTTTAAACATTGACTAAAGTAAAATTTATCTTAAAGAGCTGAATTTAAAAAATACAGTTAATAAAGGCTATGTGTGTTGTAAATGTGATATATAAGAGTGATTACAAAAGGATTAGTTTACAACCAGGCTTAAAATTGTGTTAGCCTATACTTATGGATCAAGAACCAGGATTACCTTTTTATGAAAAATAGGTCCATTAGGCTTAAACGTATTGGTTAAGTGAAGGCCTAGTCAAGATAGTTACAATTGAGGAGGCGTCACTTAGGATCATTTGCTGAAGATTAATATAAGAAAAGCCTATAATAAGGAAAGCTTGTGATTTTTTTTTTTTGCTTTTTCTTAGTTGCTTGGCAGTGCTCTTGGAATTCTAATTGTCTTTAATTTAATAAACTTCTGGGTGGTTATGAATCTTCCAATTCCACTACTCGTAATTAATTGGGGATCGGGAGTATCGTGGATATGTTAAGAAATGGGAGGAGGTTTAAGGTTAGGGGACCCAATGGTCCCTTTCTACCCGAAGAGTAATGGAACTAATGGAGTTGGTGATAATGGAAAACGATTGTTCATCGTACTTGTGTTTTAAGTTTTACAAAGACCTAAGCTAGCTCCTAAGAGTTTTAGCCAATGATTTACTCATGTTTTAAAAGGCACACAAGGTGAGAGTTTTAAAGTGTCTGATTTGCATCCAGGTCACTTCCCTCCTAATGCATAGGGTGGCGCGGCGCCAACGTACACCAAATACTTAGCTGGTATTGCTGGCAGATTCTATTGCAATTAGTTAATGGGATGGAATTTAATGAAAATCCGCACTGCTGGGTTAAAAAAAAATAGGGTCCGTCATTTTATAAATATCTTCATATGCGACAAGCCAATACGCGCACAAGGAAGATGGTCAAATCATTGGTTTGAGAAGATGAATGGATAGAGTCGGGGGATGTGGGGGAAAAAGGTTGTGAAAATATTGTTACATTGTGGGACACATGGCTTGGAACATTTGCAATTGGAATTGAGCCCTTGTGGCTAAAGAGGTGAATCACTACTACGTGAAGAAAAACCAACAACATAGGATATAAGAGGAAGCCTGGGCATCTGCCCAGCGCTATTGGAAAAAAAATTAAACACCATTCTAGCTTAGGAATAATATGCGTTGCAGGGTTGTGGTGCCTCAAAACAATAAAATGGAATTGATCGCAAACGAATGAGATGGATGCTTTCATCAATGGAAATTTTTGTAACCCTTACCTTGGCAATACTCTGAGATGGAACAAGATTTAAGTCCCTAAATTCTCGTTTGTACTCATGGATTTTGATCCATGACACATTATTGTGTTTTCTGTGTGTACAAAATTTGTATGACATGGATGCAAAATGTTTTGATTTGGAATAGCCACTGAGAGGAGGAAACAACCAACATGTTGTTCTTTGGAAGTGACATTGTATTGCAGTTGTTTGTAAGGTGTGTTGGGGGTAGCCAATATGCTAATTTTATAAAAACAGTCAAATTGGAAGGGCACAAATGCTTCAGGCTAGTTGTAATGAAACATACGAACAGCATAGATTATTTTTTAGTATTATTGTTGCAGCTAACCTAAAATTGGATTGATAGGAATAAAAGATCGTTATCAAAAGAAAAGTATTGCGCTGGGAAGAAGTTGCACATTGATAGAAATAGATATGTTAAGCTTCGATTAAAATGGAATGTTACTGATGAATTTGGCTAGATCGGTTATGTTAAGCACCTCTACATATGCCTAGATAGAAGTATATAACATGCTGTATAATTTTGTTTAGTAGATAGTAACACTCTTCCCTTTTGCCCAAAAAAAGAGTAATAATGATAGCCAAAAGGAAGAAAGAAAGAAAATGAAGAAGAATTTAGGACATTTTGGTTGAATAATAATTTTTTTGGTGAGATAACATCAAAAATGGAGAGAAATAGAAATTCAGAGTTTTTTCAAATTGCTCTATAGTTTGTAATTAGAAATATTTAGAAAAATTATCAGATGAATATCTAAGAACCACAATTCATTGAAAAATATTTACAAATTAAAATACATTTTAGATTTGGTGTAAAATTATAGGAAAAAAATGAAGAAATTAAATCAATTGAGGAAAAATTAAGTATGATAACTATCCTGATTAAAATTTTCTATTTGGGGGTAAAACATTGTACGTGAAAATTACACAATATGGCGATATACAAAGCAACTGTCGAGTCTAAGGTACACTTTTATCCATAATAATGCCCCCAACCAATGGGATGGGCCACTAATTTTTCAAGTAAAAAGGTATTATAAAATAATAAACAAATATATAGGCAATTAATAACGTAAACATATTGTTTATTCTTCAGTAGATATTACCCGTCCATCCGGTTGTACAAAATCATTTGTACAACCGGCCCCACCAAGCACTAAATTCACCACGTAAATCCATTTTTTTTTTCGCAAAACCGCTTTTTTTATTCTAAAAAAAAAAACAAAAAAACCATCCCAAAGGCGCACAACAGTTGAATTCATAGACTTCACCCCATGACACTTCCCTCCGTTCTCTCTCCACGAACTTACATATTCTCACTACATTTCGCGAATTTTGCAGCACTCCATCAACAATTCTAGCCAAAATCTCTTCCATAAAAACATTGAAAGAAGCACGTCGATGTAAGTGGTGAATCAACATACCCGATTGATTTTCATGTCGAAACACACTAACATTACTAATCGCATTCTAGGTTTTCAGAAACAAAGTTTTTAATAATCGCATTTCTGCAAAGTTTCAGATGGAACCTAACATTCAGAAGAAGCAAGCAGCAAGGATCTGGAATGAGGAATCACTAATACTCACGAAAGGTATGTTACAAAAAACGCAACCTAAAATTACTAAGCCAGCAGCATAAACACGACCCCAGTTATTAACCTGTATATTTCTGTTTTAGTGAGCCATGAACTCATATGGTGAGGCTATGACTTCCGTTCATTGAGCCATTGCTTGTGTTAGGACTTGAGCAAATACGTGAACAGTGAAGCCATGGCTTCCATGTTGTTGAGCTATGACTTCCGTTGTAGTGAGCCATTACTTTATATTAGTGACTTGAGCAAAATACATGCACTCGTGAGCCAGAACTTGATTTTAGTGAGCCATTGGATTCGTGTTGGGAGCTATGATTCTGTTTAGTGAGCCATTGCTGTTTTCTTAATGGCTTGAGCATACACGTGGCACTACTGAGCTAGACCTTGGGTTTAGTGAGCCATGCCTTCAGTTGGTGTGCTGTTGCTCTGACTTTCCTTTAAGAGCCATTACTTTGTGTTTGTGACTTGAGCATACACTGGCATAGTGAAGCTAGACCTTGGGTTTTAGGAGCCATGCCTTCATGTGGTGAGCTAGACTCGTTAGTGAGCATTACTTTGTGTTGTGACTTTGAGCATATACATATGTGGTCAGCTGTGCCTCAACATTGTATGAAGCCAGTACTTGACTTTTAGGCGTGAAGCCATGGCTTCGTGTTGATGAGTTATGACTTGCCTGTAGTGAGCATTACTTCGTATTACCGACCTAAGCAAATTCATGCAAGTACTGAGCCAGCTCATTGATGTTTAGTGAGCCATGGCTTTTTGGTGGCTGAGCTATGGAGTGTGTGTAGTTGAGCCAGAACTTGCTTTTGGTCACTTGCCATATCTTATTTTAGTGAGTGTATTGTTATAACCTTGTGCATATGCATGCTGTACTGAGTTGCTGCTTATATTCTAGTGAGTCATTAGCCAAATATAGTGAAGTCATGACTTGAATTTGGTCGAGTTGATTATGATGTTACCTTATGTTCTGTGAGACTTTACTTCAATTTAGTGAGCTATGTCTTTTATACTATAGTATTAACATTACTATACTTCTTTCCATTAGATTAAAAACAGAGACTTCACCCACAACACCTGAGGATAAATCAGGGGGTGATCAGAGACCATATCTCTGATTCCAAACCACCACAGGTAGTCACATTTTCAATATATATCAAACTGTGCCCTCATATAGTACACTTCATTTTCATCGCCTCCACATAATCATGGAGGTCATGAGAGACATATCCCTTTGCCTTTTAAAGCAGCACCAGCATCTATCATCAACATCAACAACAGAATCGTGTAATGGAATGGAGAATGAAGTATTACTGCAAAGGTAACATCATTTTGGAGTGAGCTATATGCACAATTGGTAGTACAAGCTAGAAAATAGTGAGCCAAAGCTTTTTCCAGTGAGCAGTTAAATGCTCCGAATTACAGAGGAAAATTTTTTCATAGTGAGCTTATACTTAATTACATGAGCCATTGGTTTCAATTATTAGGCCACGTCATTCATTATGAAAATTACATTTAGTGATCACATTATCACTCCTAATATTTGTGAGCCTAAATATATATCTTCAGTGGAGCCGAGAATTTGCTTAGTGAGCTACATGTATTCGACACACGTGAGCTATACGATGATAATGAGCTGAATGGTTTTTTGTTAGTGACTCAAACAAATACATATAGGGAGCAAACAAATAATATAGTGAAACACATGATTCATCATAGTGAGATATTATTACCAACAAAATTACATAGTAAGCACAGAAACAATTACGTTCATTAGTACCTGTGAAACCGTAAGTGAGCTGAATGGTTTTTTTCTTTAGTGAGCAGATGAATGATATAGGGAGGTCACAACACTGATTAGGGTAGAGCTATGTGGTCTCATATTACAGAGAAATTTTTTTGTTTTTTTAAACAACTCATCTATATTCACAAAAATTAGGACCAAATAAAACATGCTCCAGATCTACATTGACTGTTAGAACGGAAGTACTATCTGCCAAAGGTAACATCATTTTTGTGGAGATATATATGCCACAATTGGTGTAGTACAAGTGGAAGACATAGTGAGCCCAAAGCGTTTTCTCGGAGCCATAAATGCCGAAGTACAGATGAAAAATAAGTTCATAGTAGCTATACTAATACAGTGAACTGCTACCTTCCATAGCCACGTCATTCATTATGAAAAATTACCTTAGTGACAACATTTATCAATCCTAAATATTCGTAAGCTAAATACATATCTTCAGCGAGCCAAGAAACGATGTTAAAGTGAGCCACATGACTGATTCCAAGTGAGCTACATGTATTTGCACAGGTGAGCTATATGGATGATAATGAGCAGCGAATGTTTTGTTCGTGAGCCAAACAAATACATATGGTGGGCAACAAATACATATAGTGAGCAAATGATTCATCATAGTGAGCTATTATTACCCAAAAAACAAACAGTTAGGAAGCACAGAAACAAATTATTGTTTCATCAGTCATGTTTAAAACCGTAGTGAGCTGAAGAATGTTTTTCTGAAGTGAGACGATGAATAGATACAGTGAGCACAAAAACACTTTATTATGGGGAGCTATGTGTCTCATATTACAGAGAAATTTTCTAAAAAAAGAATCAATGTATATTCAAAAATTTCACCAAATAAAACATGCTCCCAAGACTCTACATGAGTACTAAAATCCAGAACAACTAAAAAACCATACAAAAAACTTACAGATTCAAACCGGAAAACAAAAAATAGAGCTCCGGAAAACAACAACGACCCTAGGACAAAACACCGGGTGTTGAAAATCTTCATCATCAACAGAGATGTTAAGATCAAATCCATCCATGGAAAGTTCGCTAAAAACCTACAGGAACGATTCAAACACTCTGAGCACAGAAAAATTCGGCAAAAAAAAGGATAGCAGTAGGCAATTAGCAGAACACTAATGCGAAATTAAACGAACAAACACGAAATCAGCAGCCACAGCGAATGATGTATATGTGTGGTGGCAAGTGAATCAAATCAAACTCCAACTCAAAATAAGCCAAAGTGGAAGAGAAATGAAAAGATGGATGAGATGGATGAAGATTCACTACACAAGAAAAAAGGAATAGAACAAGATCTTGTAATTGAGATAATCCTCACGGAGCCACTCAAGGACTTGACCTTGGGCTAATTCTCTTGTCTTAACCAAGGAATCACTCCAATTGGAAAAGGAAGAGAACCTAGAACACCACTTGAATGAGCAACAATTCAAGATATAGAACTAGGAATTTTTGACACAAATGAGAATCACTCTCAAAGTGCTTGTATTGCTTGGAAATCTCTTACAATGCTGAATGATTAGCTTCACATGCCCCCCCCTTTTATAGACTCAGCAAAAGACAATCAAAGGACTCAAATAACTCCTAACAATTAAAACTAGCTAATGAAAAGTCTAAGAAAAATGAAAAGACACATCATAAAAGGGGTGGGGGAGGGTTACAAGGAATATTCTAGGATTTTGCAGCTGATTACATCAATCTAGAAGCATCTAAAACGTGCACAATATCAGCCACACAATATATGTAACCGAAGACTCTTCATATTCCCAGCATTAATCCTTGCAACTGCCTCAACTTCAACAGAGCATAACTTCCAGAATACTCGGCCAAATCACGCGTTCTTGGGCTGTTAGAAAGCCCTGGAAGTCTATTTTCCAGAATGGGTCATTTGCTCAATTTGGATAAGCGGTTTGAAAGTTATGGCCCAAACAATGCACCTATCTCAGACTGGTGGATCAGCATAACGTATCTTTGAGTGATATTTTGCCCAATCAAATGACGTCCAAATTAAACAAATTGGGCTTATTTTAAAGCTGACATCTTAAACTTCAAAACCATGTGGAGCCTCAAGTTGTGGTCCACTTAGGTAGGCCAAAAGTGCACACAAAAATGGGGAAATTTCTGGATGAAGGCGGCACCTCTTCGCATGAACGCCAATTTTCGGCAAAGTTTGGCAACTTCCTTGACTCTTGAAGCTTGAGTGATCCTCCTTGGGCTGAGCTTGATGGTCCTTGGGCTTCTCACGATGGTCTCCATCATTCCCCCCGGGTAAGTGAAAGTTTGCCCTCAAACTAGGAAGGGGCTCATCATCGAAAAAAGGGGCTAAGATCGGAGACATTGAAGGTAGCCGAAACTCCATAATCTCCAGTAGATCAACCTTGTATGCATTGGGCCCAACCTTCTCAAGGATTTCAAATGGGACCATCGGAACGCGGCATCAACTTAGATTTCTCTTTGAAGGGAAACGCTCCTTCCTCATGTGAATCCATACCAAATCTCCTGGCTGAAAATGTACCTCCTTGCGATGCTTGTTGGCGCTTTGCATGGCTCTTCATTAGCCTTGGCAATGTTATCTCTAACTCTTGCATGAAGATCTTGGATCTCCTTGGCTCTTTTTTCAGCTTCCCAACTAAATTTTTGTGGGAGTTGGAATGGAACAAGATCCAAGGGACTCTTGGGATTGTAGCCATAGACAACTTGAAATGGAGAGAGTTGGGTGGACTTGCTAGGCACTCGATTGAATGCAAACTCGGCATGTGTAGCAACTCATCCCAATTCTTCAAATGCTTCTTCACTAGGACTCGAAGTAAGGTACCCAAAGTCCTATTGGTGACTTCAGTTTGCCATCAGTTTGGGGATGACAAGTAGTGTGCTAAACTTGAGTTGAGTACCAATTTGCGCCATAGAGTTAGCCAAAAATGACTAAGAAACTTGGAGTCACGATCGGATACCATGCTCTTTGGAATGCCATGTAGTCTCACAATCTCCTTGAAGTAAAGATTAGCCACTTGAGTAGCATCATTAGTGGTGTGGCAAGGGATGAAATCCATCTTGGAGAATCGATCCACAACCACCATAATGGAGTCTTTGTTCCTTTGGGTTCTAGGCAAACCCGTGATGAAATCCAAGCTAATATCTTCCCAAGGGGCTTGAGGAATGGAAGTGGAGAATACAATCCTTGGGGCAAAGAATGGCTCTTAGCCATTTGACAAGTAGAACATCTTTGATGAAATGCTCTACATCTCTTGACATCTTAGGCCAATAGTAGTGTTCCTTCAACATTGATCTAGTCTTCTCGACACCAAAATGGCCAGCTAGGGCTCTCCATGTAGCTCTTGGATAAAGCAGTTCACGAAATCCACATTGAGGTATACAAAGGCGTGAACCTTTGAATAGGAACCCATCTTCTAAGTGGAACAACCCATGGGGTGTTTAAGACACTTCTCAAAAATGTCCTTGAAATCATCATTTTGGGTACAAATCTTTAACAACTTCAAATCCAAGTACTTTAGTACTCAAAGTAGAGAGTAATAAGTACCTTCTTGATAATGCATCAGCTCCTTTTTGAGAGTTCCCGCCTTATGTTGGATAGTGAAGTGGAAGGACTGAAGATACTCTACCCATTTAGCATGTCTAGGGTTGAGCTTGTGTTGTCCTTGATGTATTTGAGAGCTTCATGGTCGGAATGAAGGATGAACTCACCTCCAACTAAGTAATGACGCCAATGCTCCAATGCTCTAATGATTGCATAAACTCCTTGTCATAGTGGAGTACTTCTTCTTGGCATCGTTGAGCTTCTCACTGAAAAAAGGCAATGGGTCTCTTCTCTTGAGATAGGACAGCTCCAATTCCTACCCGGATGCATCACATTCTACTTCAAAGACTTTGGTAAAGTCGGCAAGGCTAGAACGGGGGAACTAGTGAGCTTCTTCTTGATCTCTTCAAAGGCTTGTTGTGCTTGCTCGTTCCATGAAAACTCTTTGCCTTTAATTACCTCGGTCATAGGAGCCATAATTGTGCTGAAATTTCTAATGAACCTCCGGTAAAATGAGGCTAGGCCATGAAAACTCCTTACTTGAGTGATGGATGTAGGAGTTGGCCACTCTTGAATAGCCTTGATCTTGCTTTCATCAACTTGGAGGCTTGGGCGGAAACAATGAAACCCAAGAATACCACTTGAGGAGTGAAGAAAAAGCATTTCTCCATATTGCCATAAAGTTGTTCTTGTGAAAGAATCTCCAAAACTTGTTGCAAATGCTTGGCATGCTCCTCCTCGGTCTTGCTATAGACCAAGATATCATCAAAGTAAACAACAACACAAGTTCCAATGAGGGGCTTGAGAACTTGGTTCATGAGTCTCATAAAGTGCTCGGGGCATTAGTAAGCCCGAATGGCATTACAAGCCACTCATATAAACCTCCTTTAGTCTTTAAAGGCGGTTTTCCATTCATCACCTTCAAAAATGCGAATCTGATAATAGCCACTTCTAAGATCAATCTTAGAAAAGATAGCGGCTCCATGTAATTCATCCAATAGATCTTCCAATCGGGGAATAGGATACCGGTACTTGATAGTGATCTTGTTTATTGCCCGGCTATCAACACACATACGCATGCTACCATCCTTCTTAGGAACAAGGAGGGCGGGCACGGCACATGGGCTTAGACTTTCCCGAATTAAACCCTTGGACAAGAGATCATCCACTTGTCTTTGGATTTCTTGTGTTTCGCTTGGAGACATCCGGTATGCCGGCTTGTTGGAAGTACGGATCCGGGAACGAGGTCTATCTTGTGTTGGATAGATCTTGGAGGGGGAAGGCCATGTGGAATTTCTTGTGAAAAACATGGTGATAGGCTTGTAGGAGAGGGGTGAGTAGTGGATGTGAGGGAGATGGTGGCTTAGACTCTTCTTGTAAAAGTATCAAGTCTTTAAAAGACTCATACTCATGGTGCTCAGATTTGAGAAGAGTAGTAAAGAAGACTTCCAAATGAGGATTGTCTTTTGGTTAGAGGGGGAAGGACTTTTGAGAGGGGTAAGAGTGATTTTCTTACGGTCCTTGAGAAAAGAGTAAGTGTTCATCCGGCCATCATGGATGACACTTCTATCAAAAAGCCATGGTCTACCCAATAATATATGGCAAGCATCCATGGGGACTATATCACACCAAATCTCATCTTTATAGTTTTTCCCAATTGAAAAGGAAACAAGACAACGGTGAGAAATTTGCAACCTTTGCCTTGATTCAACCATTGTATGGTGTAGGGATTTGGACGAGGAGAGACTTGCAGCTTGAGTTGTCCACCATAGTCTTTGAGGCAACGTTAGCACACTACCTCCATCAATGATAAGGGAACAAACCTTGTCTCCTACGGTACACTGGTGTGAAAAATGGCTTCTCTTTGCTCCATGTCCTTTTGAGTGGCAATTCCACTCAAGGCCCGGCGGATAACAGCAATCTCCTTCATCGGGGCCCTTCAACTTCTTCCAAACTTCCTTCTTCAAGTGCTCTTCTCTTCTTGTCATAGGCATGTTCATCACATGCTTCTTGGTACTCCGCTAGGAAACGATCCTCCTGTTTGGACACTCAGATGCATAGTGTCCCATACCTTGGCACCGAAAGCAACGAACCTTGTCCTTTGATTTGGGCTCTTGTGTGGAGGGTTTTGGAGGGTTGGAGTGGTGTTTTTGGTTTGTGGAGGTGGGGAATTTTGTGGACGAGGAGGTAGTACGGAGGCTTTTGTGTGGGGTAAGGACGAGAGAGAGGCTTGGAAAGGAACTCTTTCCCTTTGATTTCTTTTGTTGCTCTACCTTGTAGGCTAGAGAACTCAAGTCATCTAAGGGATGAATAGGGTTGCAACTCAAACAATATGAGCAATGGACTCATCAAGTCCGGTTAAGTATCTTACCAAGGTTTGTGAGTCATCTTCTTTCAAATCGCATTTGAGTAGGAGTTGTTCAAACTCCCGAGTGTATTCTTCCACACTCTTGGATCCTTGCTTGAGTCGATGGAGCTTGAGTAATGTCTTGCACATAGTGAGAGGGAAGAAACTTGGCCTTGAGTTTTTCTTTCATTTTGGCCCAAGTTCTGATTTTCCCTTTCCATTCTTGCTCTTTTCGCTCCAAGGTTAGCCCACCAGATTGAAGCATATTTCTGAGTTTAAGGGCTACGAGTTTTACCTTCTTGTCCTCCGGGATGTCCTCATATTCAAAGATCCTCTCAATGGTGTGCAACCAATCGAGAAATAAGTCCGGGTCAAGTTGGCCTTCAAATTCGGGATGTCAATTCGGACACCACCAATATTGCCTCCTTGCCTTCGTCTCCTTGGGGCTTCTTCATCACTAGAATTGGCTCGGGATTGAAGGACTTCTTCTTCCAGATTCGACCACCGGTTCATGAGGATGAGAGGGAGTGGGCTATGAACCCACCTTCTTTTTCCTCCAAAAGTTGCCCAAGTTGAGTTCGAAGATAAGTGACTTGTGCTTCTAACTCTTCCACACGTGCTTGGTCGCTTCTTGTGGACTTTGTAGACATGTTGGAGATGCTTTGAAGGAAGAATATGCAGCGGGGAAAGTGGCACGGTCGTGCGGCACGGGGCCGTGCTATGCTTCGACTTGAAGAAATGCAGAACCGTGATTGTTTCTGGAAAATGAATATGGCACGGTCGTGTGTATGGCACGGGGCACCGTGCTGCTTTCTGGTCTTCGAGACTTTTGCCGGTTGTGTTTTTTTTTTTTTTTTGTATTTTGGCTTTTTGGGATGTATTTGGGTGTGATGGGGTCACTTAAAACCTTGGCTCTGATACCAATTGATGTAATGTGGGTGGTAAGTGAACCAAATCAAAAACTCAAAATAACCAAGGAAAGAAAATGAAAGATGATGAGATGGATGAAGAATTTCACAACAAGAAAAAGGATAAACAAGACTTGTAATTGAGATAATCCTTCACGGAGCCACTCAATGACTTGATCTTGGGCTAATTCTCTTGTCTTAACCAAGGAATCACTCCAATTGGAAAAGGAAGAGAACCTAGAACACCACTTGAATTGCCAAATTCAAGATATAGAACTAGGAATTTTTGCACAATGAGAAACACACTCAAAGTACTTGTATTGCTTTGGAAATTCTTACAATCTGAATGAATAGCTTCACACGCCCCTCCCCTTTTATAGACTCAGCAAAAGACAATCAAAGGACTCAAATAACTCCTAACAATTAAACTAGCTAATGAAAAGTCTAAGAAAAATGAAAAGACTCATCATAAAAGGGGTGGGGGAGGTTACAAGGAATATTCTAGGATTTTTTCAGCTGATTACATCAATCTAGAAGCATCTAAAACGTGCACAATATCAGCCACACAAGTATATGTAACCGAAGGCTCTTCATATTCCCAGCATTAATCCTTGCAACTGCCTCAACTTCAACAGAGCATAACTTCCAGAATACTCGGACAAATCATGCGTTCTTGGGCTTGTTAGAAAGCCCTGGAAGTCTATTTTCCCGAATGGGCTTATTTGCTCAATTTGGATAAGCGGTTTGAAAGTTATGGCCCAAACAATGCACCTATCTCAGACTAGACTGGATCAGCAGAACGTATCTTTGAGTGATATTTTGCCCAACCAAATGATGTCCAAATTAAACAAACTTGGGCTTATTTGAAAGCTGAAATCTTAAACTTCAAAACCATGTGGAGCCTCAAGTTGTGGGACCACTTTAGTTAGGCCAAAAGTGCACACAAAAAGCGGGAAATTTCTGGATGAAGGCGGCACTACCTCTTCGGGTATGAACGCCAATTTCCGGCAAAGTTTGGCAACGTCCTTGACTTCTTGAAGCTTGAGTGAGTCCTCCTTGGGCTGAGCTTGATGGTCCTTGGGCTTCTCACGATGGTCTCCATCAGCGAATTCAAATCAGAACATAACGATCAAACGCCTAAGATTCATCAATTACATTGAGCAGCAATACATCAATGTTTTCTGAAAAACTGAACACTCAAACGTTTGACCAGCGAAGAATGAGCAGTTTCTCTCCTTTTTTTTTAAAAAAAAAAACCACTGTTAGAATATATTACAACCGCTGAGTGGGCCCGGGTGGACAATTGAGATGTCCACCTGGTTGTGCATAATAATTTGCATTTATTCTTATTCAGTCTGATTTGGTAAATTTTAGTTTAATTAATTAGTTTTTTAGATTTAATTAACCAAATTTGACAAATAAAGCTTTTAAAAGTATTCTTTCTTCATTTGTTGATGTTGTGCTCATCTTTGTCAAACGATATTTGCAAGATGTTAAGAATGTGTGAAGTGTTTTGGCAGTTTTGATCAACTGTTTAGTTTGAGAGCTAATGCAGCTAAGTCAAGCATATTTTTAGGGGTGCGGCTAACTCTGAGCAATAGTTAACGCCCCAACCCTAATTAACTAACTAGTCTTGATTAATATTAATTGATCTGTAGTAATTAATGTAATGGAAGACTTAAGTCAAAGCACTACCACCGTCTAAACAATGAACAAGGTTAGGTGTTGGGAATTCTAGTGGAGAACAGTGTTGTACATTCTTGGTATCCTTACTTAGCTTGAAATGGTTACTCTAACCCAAAATCTACAACTTAAACCTCATGTACTCATATCTAATATAACGAACCCTACGTGAGCACTCCATTGATGCCTTAGCACAATCACTGTGAGCTTGCTAGACTTCTTCGCCTCCAACTTTATGTACTGTTTTCAAGCTAGTTGACGGCAGATTCACTCAGTTTACCTGAAAACATGAAAACATAAAATTTCAAATAGTGACTGAAACTTGATATGTCTACCCTTATACTATAAAGATAGAAAAACATCTATACTAGGTGCCCACATTTCAGTTCATTTTAGTTCGAAATGATGACAGAGAGAGAAAATCATATTTAAAATTGTTATTGGTTGATTATTATCTGAAAGTGAAACCTAAATTGATGCACTCATATCTGAACGATGGGATCATTGAGTAAGGTATATACCTCTCAGGTGGGGGAAAGTACAAAAAACCGAAACAGAAAAAATGAACTGAAAAACCGGTTAACCGGTTTAATTTTTCTAAAAAATTCAGTTTGATTAGCCGAACTGGAAAAATTTTGCAGTTCCGGTTTCAGTTTCGATTTCGGCTTGGCCATTTGAGATTCGGTTAACCGAAACCAAAATTTACACTTTTATTTTTAAAAAACTACATTTTATATTGATCAAGTGTAGATTTTATAATTATTAAAGATAAGACTAAACATACAATAATGTGTAAATTAATATTTGGTTTCTTAAATAGTTAAATTAATTAAAAAAAGGAATGAAAATTGAAAATTAACAATTTAAATTAACGGTTAACCGGTAACCGAACCGAAAATCCAGTTCACCGAGTTTTTTGGTTCAGTTGCAGCTCACATTTTT
The DNA here is from genome assembly GCA_029747015.1 of Carnegiea gigantea. Classification (NCBI taxonomy): domain Eukaryota; kingdom Viridiplantae; phylum Streptophyta; class Magnoliopsida; order Caryophyllales; family Cactaceae; genus Carnegiea; species Carnegiea gigantea. The sequence goes on along the minus strand of JAKOGI010000348.1, from coordinate 443,719 downwards.
GCCAAATCGAAAAATTCGGTTAATCGAAAGTTTCGGTTCGGTTTTCAGTTCACAATTTTTACAAACTGACTTTCCAGTTAACTGACTTTTGGTTAACCGAATTTCCGGTTAACCGGTTTTGATCACCCCCACTCTTAGGGCGATCAGAAAGCATAAGCTGTAGCCGTGCAGGTGAATTGGTTGACATAAGCCCTGATAATTGCTAATTAGTGGGTCCACTTGATTATGTGACAAAATAATATTTGAAAATAGTTCATTAAGTAATTATATATTATAAGATTTTGATATTTATAAAAAAATAATCAAATTTTCTAAAGGTATAGGCAGAGTCAGGAGTCTCTTTTATATCAGGTCTAGTTGATGACCCAAATGTTAAACAGGAAAGGACCTTATTTTCTAATCCAAAAAAAGTTGCACTAATTTGACGAAGTTATACAATTATCAAATTAGTTATCGTATTTATATGGATGCACCTGAATAAATAATTTTAGTCAAGAACTTTCTTCGACTTCAGTATTATTTCCTTGTAAATTAACTTGTCAACATTAACTTAGTTTCTCTTACTTTGCTTTACTTAATTATCAAATTGTCAAAAAAATTATCAAATTGTCACCATGGACACATCATGCTCCTCGATTTTACCTAAAACGACAATCCTTGTTTTATTATTAAACATGACCATGATTTCTTTTAGTCAATTTGACCTGAATTAACCGTTGGCTATCTAATTTTTGCATTGTTATTCTTTAGCTTTTTTTTTCAATATTTTCCTTTTTCTCTCAGATCCTTAACCAACCCACCTTTTTTCTTTACTCAGTTATCATCCACTTTTTAGTAATTAGACTCTAATAAAATAGTTAAGTCAAATAATTATACTTTTGTGTACTTAACCAAGGACTGTAACTTCCTTTCGTTAAATTCAAGAGTTTAAATTACTTGGATTTATTCTTGGAGAGTTCTAAATAATTTATAAATAGTTCATTTCTAAGTAGTTTAACCTATGGCCACAACCCCTCTCACATTAGTTTAAATTTTGTTAACCCTATAAATTCCATTCTTGAGCATCATAGCTTCCAATGTCTTGCAAATGTCATTCACCAACTTTACTCAGATCCTAAAATAATCATAATTAAACTATCACTTGAGCCATAAATTGTAATTAAATTCAAAAGTTCCACAGCCTTTAACAATTGAGATCTCTGCACATTTTTCCTTTTCCAAATCATAAAAATATGGCCCCCAAACTATAACACAACTAATATTTTTCCTCAAAGAGATGGTAAGCTCTTTATATTTTGTAGTTACTAACTTATGAATCTAAAAGAATGGGCATGTTTTGTAAATAAAAACTTAACTCTAACTATTCATTAGCTTCTAACATCCTACTACAAAGCCTTTCCAAAATTCATATTTGAGCATACACAACTCTCCAGCTTTCGGATTCATGATCTTGAATTCCCTCCCAAATTCATCATGTATTCTTGTGTTTTGAACTTGTAATTTTTCACATTCAAGGCCTGTTTCCCAATCTGGATTAGGGACTCATCCATGTTCATCCTCTTCTAACTAATTTATCAAGTACTCTCGCTCACATAATATCGTTAATCCAATTCCCCTCGAATTGGGTCCATCCCAAATTGAAATCACCCATTCAAAGAACATGTGCATGATATAAGTGCAACAATTCAAATTTTAAACTTATCTTCTCTAAACTTGGCATACAACAATACACAGTTCTCCTCTAAAATTAGCAATTAGCCATATTCAACCTGAACCAATCTTGAATTAAATTTTATATTAAAATGGCCAAATAAAAGTGAAGCAGACCTAATTTGCTATATCAAGAAGGTGACACAGATGATATGATGAAAGAAGGTAAGACGGAGTTGATGATTTTACCTTGAAAAAAAAATCCAAAAGAATTGGATAAAAGTAAGGGGAAGACTGTTGGATGGTGGCAACGGGTGGTGCTGTGGTGGTTGCAGCTGGCCAGCCAACTGGCCGGCGATTGTGGCACGAGGCCTGATAATAATAGTAGTGCTGAGTACTACACTCAACAACAGCCCAATGAAGAAAAACAGAGGAGACGAAATGGCGGTGAAAACGGAGGCAGGGGATTTAATTGGAATTAAATTTTGTCTCTTTTCTTTTTTCCTTTTTTTTATTTGTTTCCTTCTTGATTTTTATGGGAACAACCAACATTGCAAGTCTAACTTCTTCTCTTTCCTCTTTTTTTTCTTTTTATTTGGGTGGGTTTTGGGGCTTTTTTTTTTTTTGTTTTTTGGGTAAGAAAGGTAAGGCATCCAATTTAGGATACCCTTCTCTCAAGAGCTCGTCCTAAATTATCCTCAAAGAGAATGCACCCAAGGTCCTTGTGAGGGACCAGATTCCACATATTATTGGAATGAAAAGAAAGCCCAAATTGATGTAGCCACCACCACCATCAGCAATGAAGAAGGTCCAACAAGTCAATCAAGGTCTAATACAAGCTCCAAGATACAAGCCATGGTCCAAATTGTCCAAACATCCCAAGGAGGTGCACACGGGTTCAAGAACCAAACCTTACCCGGTTTTGTGCACTTGATTTCCTAAGCTTTAAGGAGGCTTAAGTCCTTAATTTTTGCATTTTGCTAAACCTTACAATGTCCCCTTTCATGTCCCAATATTAGTTTACCACTATCCAAGTCATAGAAAGAAGGAACAAGGTATTTTGTCAAACCGGTCAGAATTGCACCCAATCTGCACGGTTTTTTCTTTTAGATTGAAAACCCCACTTAAACTTTGTTTAACCTTAATGTCTTGGTTGGGAGGGTTTAAACACATCCTAAACTTTCTTCCCATGGGTTAAAACCAAAGTCAAACTCGCTTTTGCCAAGGTTAAACCAAGCCCCAAAATCGGCCACAAAACTATCCAAGAATCTGGTTTAGCAGTCCGATTTTATTTTGCCTTCTCCGGTGGGTTTTCTTCACTTTAGCAGATATGGCACGCCCCTCAAGGCTGGGCACACATCCCAAAGTCCCAATGATGAGCTGCAACCTTGAGAAGAACAAACAATGGGAGAGAAGCTGCCATGGAAGATGTCCCCTCTTTGTAATTAGCTACCCGTAAAAGTATTGTCCCCTTTTTGGCTGTCCAATGGCAAGAGAGGAGGTTTATTAGCTACTTTGGCTTATGTTTAAGCTAATTACAATGTAAACATCAATTGTTTTGCTTTCCTTAATGTTAAAGGATGTAATTAAGCTAGCTAAACCTAGGTGACAACCGGTTTTGCTCTAACCGGGTATGTTTTAATTAATTAAGACCTTTCCTCCCTAGGAAGGAAAGGATTAGTGAGGTACTTGCTTGCTTGTGTGCTTGCTTGACATGCTTACTAAAGGAATGCACGGCCATAGCAATGAGAGCAGCATTTGTTGAATGAAAATCAGATTGAAAGCTTGAAAGCTTTTTCTCTCAAATTCTTACTTGCTTATCCTTAATTAGGCCAATTAAGGTGGTGTTCAAGTCAAGTCTTAACCTTAATTAAGTGGTGATATCTGTATCTTAATCAAGTTTAAGGGCCCTAGACTCAAAGATTGGTGGTGTTTCTGTATCCATTCATTAAGTTTAGCCTATCCTAATTTTGTTCACAAACAATCGGGTTAAGAGAGGATTAAGGTAAGATTATTAGCTTAAGTTTACAAGTTAATAATCTCTTACTTTGAAGTTCCCTCAAATCCCCTCACTCTCTCATCCCTCATACCCTTTATTCCATTCCATTCCACGGTTTATAGCAACAAAAAAGCCAAGCAAACACATCCAACACCAAGAACACTCAACCGGGTTCAAGTGAGAGCATTTCAGCTTCCACAACTAGAAAAGTGGCACGGCCTACCCATGCTCCTAAGCACGACCGTGCCACCTTGGTACGACTCAAACCTTTGTATTTTTGATCTTTTTTGATGTGTATTAGTTTGGAGGCCCTTCCTTCCTTAAGACATACATCATATTTGGTATCAGAGCAAAGGTTTCACCTTGGCCTAGCACCCACTTCCACTTCCACAAAACATCCACTTCCCTTCTTCTCCACAAACTGATTTCTCCCTTTAATTCCAACATGTCTTCAACAAGCATGTCTTTAGAAGAAAGATTTGAGTCATTGATGAAGCAAAATGAATTCTTGGCAAGCAAAATCCAAGAGGATTCACAAAGAAACCAAGAAGCTCAAGCACAGAATGAGTACCTAAGGAAGCAGTTGGGTTCGTTCATGAAGCAAAAGCAAAGAATGAATGAAGAAACTCTACAATCTGAACCCAAGGCACATGAGCAAGTTCATAGTCGTGATGTTGATTCATCAAGTGAAGAAGAAATGCCTAGGATGGCTAGAAGAGAGCCACGAAATCAGGCCAGTACCAACGACTTCAGAGTTGAAATTCCTGAATTTGAAGGTAAACTTGATCCTGAAGAGTTTATTGATTGATTGAATACAGTTGAAAGAGTCTTTGAATATAAGGATATTCCTGATGATAAGAAGGTTAAGTTGATAACCTTAAGACTCAGAAAGTATGCATCCTTATGGTGGACAAACTTGAATGCTAAAAGGCTTTGAGAAAGAAAAGCAAGAATCCATACTTGGGAAAAGATGAAAGCTAAGCTTAAAGCAAGGTTCCTTCCACCAACATATGTCCAAGATTGCTACTCCTAATTTCATAATCTCACTCAAGGTACTATGAACGTTGAAGAGTATACTCGTGAGTTTGAGAAGTTAATGATTAAATGTGACATACAAGAACCTGAAGAACAAACCATAGTTAGATACTTGGGAGGTCTTAATCCTAGGTATTCTAATGTGGTGGAGTTGCAAGCCTATGCTTCTTTTGATGATGTTTGTGTATTAGCTCATAAGGTGGAGCAGCAAAAGAAGGCTAAACAGCCCCAAAAACCCACATACACAAAGCCTCTCATTCAGAACCAACCTTTTAACAAGGGGAGTTCCAACTCACCTACTAAACCACAAACTCCCTCTCCCTTTAAGCCACAAACTTCCTTTCCCTTTAATCCACAAAGAACCACGGCTCCTCAAAAAGCTCCAACAACCCCATTTCGGCCTAACCCAAACCCCATGAGCAATAGAAGATGTTTCAAGTGTCAAGGGTTTGGTCATATTGCCTCGGAATGTCCAAACAGAAAAGTTATCACTTTGACTGAGTGGACCGCCGTGAAAGAGGATTTTGAAGAGGAAGAACACGAGGTTGAAAGTGAGTCAGAAGTTGAAGAAACTCAAGATGAGGTTATTGAGGAAGTAGATGAAGGTGAACTCTTAGTTTTGAGAAGAGTTCTAAGCAATCAGAAAGGAGTTAAGGATGAACAAAGAGAGAATATCTTTCACACTCGATGTACCACCCAAGGAAAGATATGTTCTTTAATCATTGATGGAAGAAGTTGCGCTAATGTGGTTTCTCTAAGCATGATTGAGAAACTAGGGCTACAAATAATGACTCACCCATATCCATACAACATCCAGTGGCTAAATCAAAGCAAAGGCATTTAGGTGAATTCTCATTATTTGATTTCCTTTTCCATTAAAAAGAACTATCAAGATGAGTTATGGTATGATGTTATTCCTATGGATGCATGTCATGTGTTAGTAGGACGACCATGGTTATATGATCGAAAGGTTATGCATAATGGTTATCTTAATACCTATTCATTTTCCAAAAATGGCAAGAAGATTACCCTAGCCCCATTATCCCCCTCCAAGCTCCATGAAATTCAACCACAAAAAAAGCCTAAGCATGTTGATTGTTTGCTATCCGTGAGTGAACCCATTTTAAAGGCTTCTCAACATGAGTTTAAGGCCTTTAGAGAGTGGATATTGAACGTCCAAAGTGACCCAGAAAATATGTTGCCCACTCACCCCATTGCAAAGACACTCCTTGAAAATTTCTATCATGTGTTCCCCGATGAGATTCCCACGGGTTTACCTCCAAAAAGAGACATACAACACCACATTGATCTTATTCCTGGTTCCGTCCTACCTAACAAACCAGCATATAGGATGAACCCAAAGGATATTAATGAGATTCAAAGACAAGTTGCAGAGTTGCAGGAAAAAGGATTGATTCGAGAGTCCTTGAGTCCCTGTGCCGTTCCAGCTCTTTTAGTACCAAAGAAAGATGGAGGAATGAGAATGTGTGTTGATAGCAGGGCCATTAACAAGATTACAATCAAGTATAGGTATGCTATACCAAGACTTGAAGATATGCTCGACGAGTTATATGGCTCCAAGGTGTTTTCAAAGATTGATCTTCGAAGTGGTTACTATCAAATCAGAATCAGAGAAGGTGATGAATGGAAGACAGCTTTTAAAACAAAAGGTGGACTCTATGAATGGTTGGTAATGTCTTTTGGTCTTTCTAATGCACCTAGTACTTTCATGAGGTTAATAAACCAAGTGTTTAGACCTTATATTGGAAAGTTTGTGGTAGTATACTTTGATGACATTCTAATTTATTCTAAGAATGAGCATGAGCACCAAGATCACCTAACTCAAGTTATGCTTGTCTTAGAACGTGAGAAGTTATTTGGTAACCTTAAAAAGTGTGCTTTCTTCACTCCTGAAGTTACATTTCTTGGTTATATTATGACTGAAGATGGTATAAAGGTAGATGAAAGTAAGGTAAAAGCCATTCGGTCTTGGCCTATACCTAAGAGCATACATGATGTTAGAGTTTTTCATTGTTTAGCTTCATTTTATAGGAGATTTATTCGCAGTTTCAGCACTATTATGGCTCCTATGACTGAAGTGATCAAAGGAACATCCTTTGTATGGACTGCCACTACCTTTGAAGATATCAAATCAAAACTTACTCAAGCACCGGTACTTGCTTTACCATGCTTTGGTAAGATATTTGAAGTTGAACGTGATGCCTCTGGTGTAGGTATTGGTGGAGTTCTTACGCAAGAAGGTAAACCCCTTGCCTTCTTTAGTGAAAAGCTATGTGAATCTAGAAGAAAGTATTCCACCTATGACAAAGAGTTTTATGCTATTGTGAGATATTTAGAGCATTGGAGTCATTATCTCATTGCTAGTGAGTTTATCTTGCATTCTGACCATGAAGCATTGAAGTACATACAAGGGTAGCATAAGTTAAACTCCAGGCACACCAAATGGGTTGAGTTTATGCAATCATATCATTTCACCATCAAGCACAAGTCAGGTAAACTCAATCAAGGTGCAGATGCTCTATCACGGAGGTATCTCTTGTTATTTCAATTAGATACTTGCATACTTGGTTTTGAGCATCTAAAGATTCTGTATAATAATGATGAAGACTTTGGGGCATTATATGCTGAATGTTCTAAACACCCCAAAGGAGATTTTCATGTTCAGGAGGGCTTTCTATTCAAGGGAGCTCGATTATGTATTCCAAAGTGTAGCGCAAGAGAGCTATTGATTAGAGAAGTTCATGGAGGATCATTAGCTGGGCATTATGGAGAAAACAAGACTGTTATCATGCTAAGAGAGCATTATTATTGGCCAGCTATGGAAAGAGACGTCCAAGATATACTTAAAAGGTGTGGAACTTGTCAAGTGGCAAAAAGTCATTCACTACCCCACGGTTTGTATACTCCATTGCCAATCCCCACTTCACCATGGGTTGATGTAAGTATAGACTTTATTCTTGGATTATCTAAAACACAAGGGAACAAAGACTCTATTTTTGTTGTTATTGATGATAGGTTTTCTAAGATGTCTCATTCATTCCATGTAACAAAACAAATGATGCTACTCACATTGCTGAATTGTACTTTAGAGAAGTAGTGAGGTTGAATGGTATTCCCAGGTCAATTGTTTCTGACAGGGATACCAAGTTTTTGAGTCATTTTTGGGTTACATTGTGGAAAAAGATGGGTACCAAGCTAAAATATAGTACCACTTGTCACCCACAGACTGACGGACAAACTGAGGTTACTATTCGAACCTTAGGGACTCTCCAAAGAACTTTGATTAAACCTCATACCAAGGCTTGGGATTTGTTCTTACCCCATATAGAGTTTGCTTATAACAGGACGCCAGGCAGGGCTACTGGTCACTCTCCATTCAAGGTGGTCTATGGAATTGATCCCCTAGGTCCACTTGATCTCATTCCACGATCTTTCGATCAAAAGCCACATCCAGATGCAGCAGCAAGGGTAGAACAAATCAAGAAGGTCCATGAGTTGGTGAGGAGCAAGATTGAAAAGTCTAATGAAGCCTATCAAGCTCAAGCCAACAAGCATAGGAGAAAGATTGCATTTTAAACAGGAGACCTCGTGTGAATCCATCTAAGGAAGGAGAGATTCCCATCCAAATGAAAGAACAAGCTTATGCCATGAGTAGATGGCCCTTTTGAGGTACTCGAATGTATTAATGATAATGCTTACAAGGTTGATTTGCCAGGTGATTATGGAGTATCAGCCACATTCAATGTAGCTGATTTGCATGCTTACCACGAAGATGACTACCTTGCCGATTTGAGGATCACATCTTCTCAACAAGGGGAGGATGATGTAGCCCCCACCACGATCAGCAATGAAGAAGGTCCAACAAGTCAATCAAGGTCCAATACAAGCTCCAAGATACAAGCCATGGTCCAAATTGTCCGAACATCCCAAGGAGGTGCACACGGGTTCAAGAACCAAACCTTACCCGGTTTTGTGCACTTGATGTCCTAAGCTTAAAGGAGGCTTAATCCTTAATTTTTGCATTTTGCTAAACCTTAAGATGTCCCCTTTCATGTCCCAATATTAGTTTACCACTATCCAAGTCATAGAAAGAAGGAACAAGGTATTTTGTCAAACCAGTCAGAATTACACCCAATCTGCACGGTTTTTTCTTTTAGCTTGAAAACCTCACTTAAACTTTGTTTAACCTTAATGTCTTGGTTGGGAGGGTTTAAACACATCCTAAACTTTCTTCCCATGGATTAAAACCAAAGTCAAACTCGCTTTTTCCAAGGTTAAACCAAGCCTCAAAACCGGCCACAAAACTATCCAAGAACCCGATTCAGCAGTTCGGTTTTATTTTGCCTTCTTCGGAGGGTTTTCTTCGCTTCAGCAGATATGGCATGCCCCTCAAGGCTGGGCACACATCCCAAAGTCCCAATGATAAGCTGCAACCTTGAGAAGAACAACCAATGGGAGAGAAGCTGCAATGGAAGATGTCCCCTCTTTGTGATTGGCTAGCCGTAAAAGCATTGCCCCCTTTTCGGCTGTCCAATGGCAAGAGAGGAGGTTTATCAGCTGCTTTGGCTTATGTTTAAGCTAATTACAATGTAAACATCAATGGTCTTGCTTTCCTTAATGTTAAAGGATGTAATTAAGCTAGCTAAACCTAGGTGACAATCGGTTTTGCTCTAACCGCATATGTTTTAGTTAATTAAGACCTTTCCTCCCTTGGAAGGAAAGGATTAGTGAGGTGCTTGCTTGCTTGTGTGCTTGCTTGATATGCTTACTAAAGGAATGCACGGCCATAGCAATGAGAGCAGCATTTGTTGAATGAAAATCAGATTGAAAGCTTGAAAGCTTTTTCTCTTAAATTCTTGCTTGCTTATCCTTAATTAGGCCAATTAAGGTGGTGTTCAAGTCAAGTCTTAACCTTGATTAAGTGGTGATATTTGTATCTTAATCAAGTTTAAGGGCCCTAGACTCAAAGATTGGTGGTGTTTCTGTATCCATTCATTGAGTTTAGCCTATCCTAATTTTGCTCACAAACAACCGGGTTAAGAGAGGATTAAGGTAAGATTATTAGCTTAAGTTTACAAGTTAATAATCTCTTACTTCGAAGTTCCCTCAAATCCCCTCACTCTCTCATCCCTCATACCCTTTATTCCATCCCATTCCACGGTTTATAGCAACCAAAAAAGCCAAGCAAACACATCCAACACCAAGAACACTCAACCGAGTTCAAGTGAGAGTATTTCAGCTTCCACAACCAGAAAAGTGGCACGGCCTACCCGTGCTCCTAAGCACTACCGTTCCACCTTGGTACGACTCAAACCTTTGTATTTTTGATCTCTTTTGATGTGTGTTAGTTTGGAAGCCCTTCCTTCCTTAAGACATACATCACAAATTCAACCTATGCCTTTATTCTGTAACCCCCTCAATGGCGCCCTAACAATCGGCTGTACTATTGTCCTATCTAAAAATATGATGAATAAAAACATTGTTGAATCTCTCTAAGAAAGAATGAATATCTTGGACCAACACTTGGATTTCCTATAATACTTGAATTGGCCCTTTAACTGCTTGGATGAGAGTACGGTTGTCGCCTTCAATATGAATATTGGTGAAGCCTGCTATTGCTGCTGCTCTAATTCCATTACGCATTGCTGTAACTTCTGCCACTAGTGCTGATGCCGCTCCTAGGTTGAATGCTGCTGCCTAGACGAATCGCCCATCCCAATCACCAATGATGAAGCCACCCACAGCTGCTTGAGAAGTTTTGGATCCATCAAAGTTGATTTTGACAAATCCTCCTTGCGGCTTCCTCCATGTTATCCACCTTAACTACTTTTGCCTACGGGTTGAATGATGGTGGGGGGATGGTTGGAAGGGATGTGAAAGTTTGTGTCTTATACGCCATTCGGCGCTTGCTCGTTTAGCTCGTAAAAGGGCTAATCCCGGACTAGATGGTTCATTACGAAATATTTTATTATTTCTATTGTTCCAAATACTCCAAAGAAGAGCGACAATTCTATCCATCTGGAGGTGTGGTGTGGATCGCTTGATTATGGAGAGCCAGTTTGCAATCTTCAGTTGGGAGTTGACTAGGAGAAAACATTAACCCAATTATGATCGTTTGCCAATTTCCAAATGAGTTGCGCATTTTGACATCCGAGAAATAGATGCTCCGCATCTTCGATAGCACCATTGCAATGAGGACATAAAGGGTCAATATCCAGACCCCTAAGGAGTACATTCCCTTGTGTGGGGAGGGATGCATGACATAATTGCCAGAGGAAGACCTTTAACTTAGGCATAATATCAATCTTCTAGATCTAGCTGAAACCCCAGGATTGGGATTTACGTATATCGAGCTCATGGGCTGCTCATGTTACCGATTTATTGGTGAATTCTCCACTCCCAGTAACGCCCTAACAGATGAAATCATGAATAGTATATGACGGAATTGGGGTTGCCAAGATAGCTTGAATGCAGAATTGAGTGACAAGCCCCTGCAATTTAATAATATCCCACTCTTTAGATGATAGAATAAACTGCACAACAGTCAGCATTTGATCGATGTTAGAATTGTCAAGGATGCATATAAATTCAGCTAGACTCTAACTATCGTAGTAGCTATCTGACCAGAACTTGATATTTGTACCATCCTCGACTTTTCACCTGATGCCCTTTCGGAATTGCTGACGGTTTCTTAGGATACACTTCCACACCGAAGAATCCGACTGATGAGGCTTGACTATGAAGAAATTTTCATTGACGGGGTACTTAGCCAACATTTGTTCTGCCCAAAGACATTGTTGATTGAAAAGTTTCTAGGTCAGTTTGCTTAAGAAAGTGCTGTTAACTGCCTCGGTCTTTTGGATGCCAAGGCCTCCTGATTGCTTGGGTCTACAAATTTTATCCCAAGACACCATTGGTAAGCCTTTAAGAGTGTCAGATTCCTTTAAAAAAAAATCACAACTAATTTTGTTGATTTTCCTACTAGTGGCAGTTGGCAATTGAAAGCATTGCATAGAATGAGCAAGCATGGCTTCTAAGTTTGTCTGAATCAACGCTACTCGACCTGCTTTAGAAATACTAGCAGTCTTCTAGTTTTGGAGTTTAGCTGCAGTCTTATTCACTAATTCAGAAAACGTCTGAGCATTTGGGTGGCCCTTGAAAATTGGACAGCCCAAGTACTTATCCAAATTATCTTGGTGTTTAATATTAAAAATAGAGGACACAATATTAAAAATAGAGGACACAACACATCGATCATGCGAACTTACATTTTTTAAGAAAGTAAGAGACGATTTCTAGAAGTTGATGAGTTGTCCTTATTGATGACAAAAGTGATTAAGGAGACCCATAAGCTTTTGGCACGACTCAAGGTTGGTGCGACAGAAAAGGAGGTTATCATCGGCAAACAAAAGACATGGCAATTTATCCGCTCGTGGTGAGACCTTGAAGCCAATTCCACTTTTTTTCTTAGGTAATTCGGCACGCAGTGCTTGCGTAAGCACTTCCATGCAAATAACAAAGAGATACGGGGATAAAGGATCAGCCTGTCGAAGTCCTTGGGTTGGAGCAAAAAATCCTGACACTTCATCATTCACAATAACCGAGTAGGAGACTGCGGTAACACTCTGTTGAATCCACGTAATCCATTCTGGGTGAAACCTTAGCTTTTTGAGACTTTCAAATTGGAAGTTCCATTCCACTCTATCGTAAGCTTTTTCCATGTCAAGCTTGAATGCTACCCATGATTTCTTCCCTTTCATGAAATTATATTTGGTAATGACCTCATGTGCTAAAAGAATATTATCATGGATAGACCGGTGCGGAATAAAGGCACTTTGAACATGGTCAATGAGTTTTCCAAGAACTGGCCGCATTCTGTTAACCAAAATTTTGGCTATGATCTTATAAAGCATGTTGTAGAGATTGATGGGTCGAAACTGCGCTGTGACGGAGGGGTTATCAACTTTCGGAATTAATGCGATAAGAGTGTGGTTAATTTGCTTTAGCAGTTTGCCATCTTGAAAAAAGGACCAAATTGCCTGGCAGACGTCCTGCTGGACAACGTGCCAATGGTCCTGAGAAAAAGCTGCACCAAATCCACCAGGATTCAGTGCTTTAAATTTATCCATCTGGAACACTGCCTTCTTGACCTCATCACTATCCACCGGTTTAATAAGATTCATATTATCCTCCGAAGAGACCTTTTTGGGTAGGTTAAGCATCAATGAAGGTGGACTTAGCGATGATTTGAAAGGTAACTGGAAGTCATCAACAAATAATTGTTGAACAGTGCCAGCATTGTCAATCCAGGCACCTGATGAGTCTTTAATTTTAATAATAGCAGCAGATGACTTCCTAGCTTTCATGACTTGATGAAAATATCGAGAATTTCTATGGCCATTAACGAACCATTCTTTTCGTGCTAATCTGCCCCAGTATTTTTGATTGAATAGGTGCATCTTTTCACGTTGCTTAATGAATCTGTAATGCCAGTTATTGAGACGCGGATTATTCGGTCGGGTCACAAGTTTTTGTTCAACGATGAGAATTTTTCAGCATTTCTTTCCAATTTATGCCTGAAGTTGCCAAAAGTGCTTTTGCTCCAAGTTTTGAGGTCAAGCTTAACCTTGTTCATTTTCTATGTAATGTGATACATTGGTGTGCCTGGCACGGAAAGTTTCCAGTTACGATTAACTGTGCCATGAATGTCATGGTACTAAGCCCAGGAATGTTGGTAACGAAAATGTGTGCCCTTTTTGGGAGGATGAGTAGGTTCCATATTGAGATAAATATAGGAATGATCAGAGCACGTAAATGGCCCATTAATCACGCAATAATGCGGGAAGAGATGAAGACAGTCCTCCCACAGAATAACTCTATCTAATTTTTCATAAATAAGTTTACCGTGTAGGAATTTCTTCCATGTGAAAATCTGACCTTGAATGTTAGCGTCATGACCTTTACAAAATGAGAGAAAGTCGTGGAGTCGTGTTAGCTTAGAGGCACACTCCAATTTTATTAGACGAGTGCAGATTTCATTAAAATCACCTAAAATGCACCACGGCAAAGTGAAACCCGCATTAAGGTGCTTGAGATGCGTCCAAAAGTTACGTTTTTCATAATTTTGAGCCGGTACATAAACTGCTGTAACAATACACTGCTCATTAGTACGTTTTTCAATCACCGAACAATGAACTGCTCGGTGCTCCTTAGCGATAATATCCAGTAATGCATTATCATCTTTCCATGGTACCCAAATTCCACCCACATGATTGTGGGGTAAAATAAAAACAAAATTACAAAACCCAAGAGTACGAATAATTCACTGAGTATTATGTTCGTTAACCATGGTTTCGGTTAAAAATAAAATGTCAGAATTAATCGTTCTATTAGTACGTGTTGGTTTTGGGGCTTGTTTAATTCTAGTTGAGAGGAACGAAGTAACTGTTACAATTTTTACTAATTTTTTTGGCGTTGGTTTTGGGGCTTGTTTAATTGTAGTTGAGCGGAAAAAAGTAATCGTCAAATTGCTGTGAGTGCATTATTGTTATTACTAATTGTTATTATTACTATTATTATTTTTATGCACTTTTACACTATGGCCCTGTTCTTTTCATTGGTCAATTTTAAAATACCAATCTCAACTCGCTTCAACCCACTTCAACCTGCTTCAATCCACTTCAACCACTTCCACTATTTTAATCAAGTTCAATTTATCACGTGAAAAACTTTAACTCTCTTCAACCTACTTCACCCCACCTCAACTTACTTCACCTACTTCAATCCACTTCAACCCACTTCCACTATTTTAACCAAGTTCAATTTATCACATAAAAAAATTTAACTCTCTTCAATACTTCACCCTGCCTCAATCTACTTCAATCTATTTCAACCCACTTTATCCATTTACCAACTCTTATTTACCAAAAAAAAGAACAGGCTCTATATCAGTAGTTCAGCATTAATTTAATAATCTATGTTTATTTTCAATGTTATGAGAAATCTCATATATATTTCCCATGTATTTTTTTCCCCCCCACCCTTTTAAACATTAAGAAAAATTTAAATTGGAGGTCATCCATATCATCCACATCCTGCAGTGTGATTTAAAAAAATCAAATATCAAACTAAAATGCTTGCGCCCATTTTAATCAGAAATTGATTAAGTAGGAGCAATTAAAGTAGATTAGGGACGGACAATTACACTTCAAATGGCATTCTCTTTTTAAATATTTGGTATCCCCGTATCTACCTTTAGGCCTACTAACTGCTTGCACAAACCTCTTCTTCAAAGAGTCTGTGCTCAATTTTAGCATTGGTCAAGCAGGTTCCTTTAATATGGTGGTAAACTTGATTGAAAAAGCTCTTGATTTGGTTCCTCTGGGAGTTGTTTGTCAAGCATATGAAAATTGTCATATGAACTTTAAAGAAGCTTTAAATAAATCTCCAGCTTTAAAGCTTCTTTGGCAGGTTTAGATGCAAGTGGGTGGTGAGTGGGACCTATGTGGGGTGACTTTAGATCTGCTGAGAACTCTTTGAATTATTCATGGGCTTAGTTTGATAGATGAAGTTTTCTTGCAATTTGGAACTAGGAGCAACGCCTAGTAGATAATTGAGGACATGGTAAAGGTGTCAATTTACTCGCGACTCAGATGTATCCATTCGCTAGAAGGGAGCAAAGTCCCAAGGCTAGAACAGTTTAATTTGGGGACTACTGTGTGTGCCAGAAATTCCTTCATTGCCAAACGGGCAACATCCGGAATGTTGCTCAGGACAGATGAGCATTTATAATCCAAGCAACCTGCTTGTGGGTTTCCATTTTACTCTTCCGCCATTGAGACATTCAATTGCCTACTCTTTATGTGTAATTTCAACTCTCATGTTTGGATTTCTGTCATCCAATGGTTGGGAATTCCAAGAAGACGTTGGTCTTGAGGCATGAGTTAAGTTGGTTGCCAAGGAAGTAAGGGATGAAGTGTGAAGTTAAGGGCAATAAGGTGTGCTTTGTGTGTAGCCATCTACCTTTTATAGCAAGTAACAAATCATGTTAAATTGAAGTAACCTGGAATTCCAGTTCTCTACTATTGTTTTCAAAAACATATGCTTTGTGTATGGTTGGATCCAGGCTATATAGGTGATAGTTTTGAAAAATTATACAAGGGACAAATGGTCTTAATATACCCCTTGGGTGTGCTCTTGGGATGTATGTAGCTATCTCTTTTGGAATATAAAATTGTGGCCTTTGTTCCTCCCCCCCCCCCCCCCCCCCCCCAAAAAAAGAAAAAAATTCTTGCTTGACCAGTTTTAAAAACTTGTTTACTCATTCCATTTACAAGTATTTTGATGCTTGTAGCACCAAACACAAGTAGCTAGCATGGTGGTCATGACACTCGTTACTTGAAAAAATACTCTGAAATTTTAGTATAAAATCCCCAAAAAAATTGAAAATAATTTAAAGCGGACTTAATTAAAAATTAATTGACACCAATAATATTCAAGAAAATTTAAAAGTGGGCACCGTTAGATAATTTTTCTAGATTCGTTTTTAGGCACTTGTAATGGTTATGTTCACCACCTGCTAGAATTGGAACTAAATGCCATGATATGATATTTCTAGTATTCATGTTCTTATATTTGGTGTGTTGCTTTGAGACTTGTGAGCTTCATAGGTCTAAATGGAGGAACGTGATCTTTTATGGTGAATTTGATATCTTTTATAGAGATATGAATATCAATTAGGTGTGATTTTTTTTTTAAATGAAAGGTACACAATACATTCTAGGTACTCCCCTTCTCTCAAGGATTCTACTTATAATGTCATTATACAAAATAAGGAGTAAATTCCTACAAGGTATAGTATTCCATTGTGGGTTTGGTATGCTAACAAGAATTAGGTAAGCCAATATGTTAGACATTGACCCTCTCTAAATACATGTGATATACCAATCACATTACACGACAGTAAGTAAATGGAAGTATATTGAATAAGCATTTGCACTTGTAAGATATCTGAATTTTCTTTCAAAGTCCTTGAATGAGTGTTTTATTGTTTCGCTCAATCTGAATGCGGGTGTATCATGCTTCAATTGTTGCTTTCACTCTGTTTCTTATCGTTGTTGTTTCTATTAACAAAATTGATGTTGATCCCAAGTTGAATACTATTGCTTAAATAATATTATCCCATCGATGAACAATGTAGCCTCTTGGTGCTCCTCATTATGATTTGGATGCGTCAAAAATGAGTTTTGATGAATCCATCTAGTGGTTTCTTCCAAGTTAGCCATCACAACAATTGTGTGTATTTGGAAGGGTGAGAAATTTGGAAGATTGAATATAGCGTTTGAGTTTGTGTCTAGTACGCCATCCTAGGCATTTTTTTTTTGTTCAAGGTAATGTGGGAATGAAATTAAAGGATTCATCCCAAAATACAACGCTATTCCTGAATTTCAAAGTAATACACATTAATTATACAACATCATCCATCTCACATTTAGAGACATAATTACGAAGTTGTGCCAGAGTTTGAGAAGTATGAGTGCATTGGATTGTTAATAAGTCAACACACAGCCATTTGTGAATGAAGGAGACATTTCAAACACTTCTTGCCATTTAACATTGGAAACGGCCGGAAAGAGCTGCGTTATCTCCCCCATGTTAATCCTCATTATAATAGAGACACATCATGTCCTTCTGATCCTTTTTCCTGCCAACATCTCCTTCCTCCGATATGCCAAATGACTGAGTGAAGGAACAACCATGGATGATCAAGAAAACGACATAGAGAAAAAAGAAAGAAGGATAGGGAGATCTTCACTGGATAAAACCAGTACTTGCTTCACATGAATATGGCCTCACACTAAATGGGCTAAAGCCAAAATCATGTTACTGTTGATTGCAAATCTTAGTGAATTTGTCCTTAAACAATCCTTAAATTTTTCTTTCATTTGAGATCTAAGAGCATGAAATTATTTGGAAAAAAATATATTAAAGAAGAAAGATAACTAAGTGGGCTAAAAAAGAATCACCTTGATGTCGAGTAACCAAACGATGGCTCGTCTTCATGTTCAACCATTCTTTTTCCCTTGTAAAAGTTCAATAGAGTGCAAACATAACATGGTCATCATGTCAAACTGCAAGAAACATCAATTAGGGTTTTAGAGGAGGGCGAAGGTAAGCCGAATCAAGGCTTTAAAACCAACAGATTGAAGAACACAGAGAAAACCATGATAGAAGAAAGTACTGCCAATAGATCAAATCAAATCCTTCCTTCAAACAAGCCTTCTCCATCAGCTATTTCTGCTCGCATAGGCTTCTCTCTCTCATATATTAGTGGTGCTCCACGCTCTTGATTGCAAGTGGCTGGCGAGGTCTTTGAGGTGGTCGCTATGGTGGCGGTTGCGAGAAAACCATGATAGAAGAAGGTCATGGGACTATCAAAAGGATCAGGTGGGAGAGAAGGGAGAAACCCATGACTTTGGTTTGGAGATGGGCATCTTTTGCTGTGGAACAAAACGTAGCACAAGCCTGACTCTCATTTTTGGACCAAAATACCCCTAAAGTAGTGTGGACTGGGCTAACAATACGAATTATTGTTCATTTCTATACTACTCAGCTCAAGAGAGGATTTGGAATTTAAGGTATAGTGATATCCAAGCTTCAGATCCGTCTAAATTCCCAGTAATGGGTAGGGACTATATTGACTTTGTGAGCTGCCCGTGCGGTTGTTTTGGTGAAAAGTTCATCAGTTGTTGATCGTCCCCAACATAGGAAACCCATGATGTAGTTTTGAGGAGTTAGGCTAGCTATAATCATTTGTAGACATTCGTTATCAACTAATGTCTGCAATTGTTGGACATCCCAAGATAAGGGAACTGGACACTTTGATTGGTGCATTGACTAATATTATCCTTAGAAAGTAGATTATACAAATAATCATTTGGATACCAATTATCCATCTAGAAAATAAGGCAATTACGATAACCTAGTTTGCACAAATACCTTTCTGAATTTGTCTCTACTTATGAAACTAAATAAGTTTTTGATCAACTTTATACTATTCAAAGTTCTATGTTATTAAGGAGTTTTTAAGTGTGCTTTTTTTGGCCCCCTAGGCGACTTTGGTGATATGCTACAACTAAAATCGGGAAAGTCTTATCCGACGCGATAATAAGACACGAACCCGACCCGAAGTTGTTAAGAGAATCACAAACCTGACCCGCACCAACGTTATCGATTTCGACTCATGTTTGGCTTGATTTTACCTTTCAGTGGAAAGCATATTGTTTTTCAATTTTGGGCAAATTTAAGTTATTTTTAAAACCGACACGAAATTAATCCATTTGTTAAATGAGTCGACCCGACTTTACATGTTTTCTTACTCTAGCTACAACTATTTATCCCTGTCATACTTTGCTTGACTGTAAAATTTTACATCTATTGACTAATAGCGGTTTATGAAACTTTAAGATTCTATTTGGACCTTGAAAAATTTGGTGGAAAAAAAAATTTGGGAAAGTAACTTTTTTTTTGTGTTTAGTTTAGAGAAAATCACAAAGCAAAAAATATGAAGGAAATTTAGGTGAAAAATTGTTAGAAATAAGTGATAAAATTTTTCCCATAAAATTGTGAGAAAAGTTTGGGAAAAATTACCAAAAGAATGTTGGACCTCTTCCAACATCGTACTGCTTAGATGATATCAACATGATTCAAGTAATTCATCAACACTTAAATTTCTCATCTAAATTTTGATATTTTTTCTCAATCTAAATAAGAGGAAAAAACTCATTTTTCTCTACATTTTTTTCTTTTATACTTTTTCCTTCCATTTTTCTTTCCACCAAAGTTTTTAAGGACCAAAGGGAGCCCAAGAGTACGTAAATAAATTAAGTCAAACAAAGAACCGTAATTTGTAGTATGTGGAAACTCTCCTCTCTCATCCCCTCCCCACTTTCTTCTATTACTCCTTTCTCTACAGGAGTTGCTCAGTGCTGTGCCTCTGCTCTGCGGCTTTCTTCTCAATATTCCCTAGGCAGAAAATCTCTATTGGCTTCTTAGGTTTCTCTCCTCCCTCACTCCATGATCATCTTAACCTATATTGATTGCTTCATTTTCTAGGGTTTTAATATATTCATTTTTGGAAAGTTGTGATGCAGAATTGGAGAATATTGTTAGTAAAACAATTTGATCAATGGCTGGGAAACAACAGAACAAACTAAGTCATGGATGAACCACTACCTTGAAAGCGATTACAGCTCAACTACGGTGCAAATCGATACAGCCGGTCTCCCCCCAAGGTTAACTCAGTACTCTTGGACGCGTGCACTTCGTGACCAAGAGCTTGGAATATGCAGTAAATATGCCCAAAAAGAGAAGGAGAGGGAAGGAGAGAAGTATGGAAACTGGTCTATAAGCTATGTTGCTAAGCCTTCTATTTATATGGAAAATATAGCTGTTGAAGAGCCATTAAAATGACATAGAAAAGGGCTGAAGACCAGGCAAAAATCAAGCAGCATTTAAAGCGAAGAAGGAAGACCAGGAAGACCATATCAAGAAGGGAGTGAATTACAAAAGACTAACATAATCTGTTACGTAAAAAATATTAAACAGACTTCTTCCAAAAAGGTAAGATAGGCCCACAACCCGTGGCAGCCCAGACCGGACGGGCGGGCGGCGGCACGCGCATGTGGTGGCCCAAGACACCCTCAACCCTATAAAACATAGTCTTAAGCTATTCAACAAGGGTAAGGAGAATGGGATATATAAACCCCTGAAAACACCCCCCAAAAGTTCCATATGGGACAATGTAAGAGAGAGAAGATCAAGAAAGGTTTGAAAACCTTGTTGCCATTACCATTACTCTAATAATCCCCCACTATTGGCATACAAGGCAAAACAATTTAGGAAAAGAATTATGGGCAAAAGAGGGACAGATACTTAAGCATCAGTATCTTTCGATTTGAATTGACACATTAGTGATGCGAGGCAACAACCAATAATCTAACAAGTGAACTAAGTCTTGAACTTGAAAGACCTCGATTGAGACCCCCACAACACATATCAACCCTTAAAAAACTGCATACTTCGCGATGGGTATACTAGCGCTTTTATGGCCATGCGCGCACCTTGGGTCTCATAAGTGCTTTAGAGAGAGAACCTAAGTCTCTCATAGGAGGCGGCCAAACCTTCACACTTACGCAGGCAATTTCATCAAGTCTATCTCAATATAGACCATTATAACTATGGCTATGAAATTATTAAGAGCATAATATATCTCAACCTCATTATTATCAAGTGGTAAATCCATCAAGTGCTTCTCACTAGCACCCCCACAGTAGGTATGAATCCATTAAGAGCATAAGCTCAACCTCTAAGCACTACCATATGCCATAGGGATAGGAATATAGTGCATCTTAAAGATTAGTATGGTTTCATTTGACCACTAGTGAGTATCCACCATACCACTTCAATCCATAGGCTTAAGTCCCATCGCCCTTGACATTTCAAGCACCGCTTGCCTTGTCGCCCCTTTCGTAAGAGGATCCGCCAAATTCTTCTCGGATCTCACATACTGTAGGGATATGACACCATGTTTCAATAATTATTTCACCGTACTGTGTCTAATACGGATGTGTCTCCACTTTTTATTATAGACACTGTTGTGCACCACTCCTATTGCTGCCTGCGAGTCACAATGTAGAGAAATAGGTGTCACCTATTTTCCTCATAGTGGCACATTTGCTAACAGACCCTTAAGCCATTCTACTTCCTGACCTGCCAACTCAAGAGTAATAAATTCAGATTCCATGATAGAGCGGGCTATACAAGTCTGTTTTACAGACTTCCATGAAACAGCCACTCCACCTAAAGTGAACACATAACTGCTAGTATAACTAACTTCATCGTTATCAGATACCCAGTTTGCATCACAAAATCTCTCTAACACAGTAAGAAACTTGTTAAAGTGCAAACACCAATCAATAGTACCTCTAAGATACTTAAGCAAACAAAAAAGTGCACCCCAATGTTCTTGGCTAGGGTTCTGAGCATAGCGACTTAACCTACTAAAGCATAGGCAATGTCGCGACGAGTAAAGCTCATGAGAAACATTGCACTTCTTATAATTTTAGCAATCTCAGTTTGGGACACACTAGGTCCTTTGTTCTTTTTTAAATGTATGCTAGGATCATAAGGGGTTCTCACATGTATCACATCAAAACAGTTAAATTTTTTAAGCACTTTTTTGACGGAGTCCTACCTAGCCATGACCTTGTCCATGATGTACCAAGTCCAGAACATCCAAGAACAAGGTCCCAAGTTCAAAGGATGGCTCACATTTTGCAAGACTCTCAAACAGCTACAACCGGGTTGCTCGGCCAGAAAATGCCCGGCTTTGTTCATCTCATTACTTAAGCTACATTATGGCTTAATTTAATATTTTTGCATTTTTGGAATCCTTATCAAGTCTACTTTCAGGTCCAAGCATTCATTTCCAATCACGCACACAAAAAGTGGAAGATCAAGGCATTTTGTCTAACCGGCCAGTTTTGGTTCAAAACTGCACGGTTAAATGTTTAGGTGGAATTATCCCACTTAAACGTGGTTTAACCTTGATTTCTTTATAGGGGGAGCTTGTACACACCCTAAAGTTTCCCGCCATGGCTTGGCAACAAAATCATGCTCACTTTTGCTTAGCTTAATTCAGGTTTGAAACTGGGTTTAAACTGTCCGTGAACCTCGTTTGAAGCAGCATGGGTAATTTGCCTTTATTCGTGGGTTTCCTCCTCTTCAGCTAGAGAGGCACACACTCCAAGGCATGGCACATGTCCCTATGCTTCCAGAACATCAATCATCAGCTACTACCATGGAAAGAATGACCAATAGAATGCAAGCTGCAACAGGGGATGTCTCACGACTCTCATTGGTCAGCCGAAAAGGGAGTTCTACTTTACAGCTGAAGCACATGCTCTTGGTTTGATTTCTGATTGATTAAGCTTAAATATAAGTGAATTAAGTTGTAAGGATCATTTGTTTTGCTTTCCTTATTGATTTGGATGTAATTAGACTAGATGTATTCAATCTTTGTACACAGTTAGCATAAACCATGAGGATTAGCCTTAGTGAACACCTTTCCTTCCTAGGGAGGAAAGCTTAGGAGTGTGCCAGGTTACTTGCTT
Organism: Carnegiea gigantea; assembly: GCA_029747015.1. Lineage (NCBI taxonomy): Eukaryota > Viridiplantae > Streptophyta > Magnoliopsida > Caryophyllales > Cactaceae > Carnegiea > Carnegiea gigantea. The sequence continues at coordinate 420,841 of JAKOGI010000348.1, read as the reverse complement.
GCTTGCTAGGCTTGTATCCTTATGTTTCACATGGCCTTTGGCTGGTTCATTAGCTTGAATTTCAGAATACACTTTTGAAAGCTTTTGCTTTCGAACTCCAAAATCTTCACTTGCTTATCCTTAATTTGGTCAATTAAGGTGGTGATCAAGTAAGTCCTAACCTTTGTTAAGTGGTGTTTCCGTATCTTAATCAAAGATTAGGGACCCTAAGCTTGAGTTTGGTGGGGTTTCTGTATCCAAACTTCAAGTTTAGCTCTATCATTTTCATTGTTCTTCTACACAGGTTCAAGGCATTGAACTGAAATTTCAGTTTGCTTAACCGTGAGCTATTACAATCTTGCTTTAGTTTTCCTTCCTCCCTTCAAAGGTACATCATATTTGGTATCACAGCAAAGGTTTCACCTTGGCCTGGTCTGCCCTTCCACTTCCAGAATCCAATTGTTTATTCTCCTTCAAACATAAATTCAGTTTCATACTCGGTTTGAGTGAAAACACAAACCGTGAAATTTGCTGTTTTCAGTCGTGCCTAGAGGAAAAGTAGCATGTCACCCTGTGCCATTAAGCACGTCCATGCCACCCCTATTCCGTGTTGTTTCACTTGCTTAAGCGGCCAAGTTCAAGCATGACTTCGACAAGCACGACCTTGGAAGAAACGTTTGAAGCTTTGATGAAGCAGAATGAGTTCCTGGCCAGCAAAATTTGAGAGGACTCACAAAAGAATCAAGAAACTCAAGCACAAAATGAGTACCTGAGGAAGCAATTGGGTTCGGTTTTGAAGTAAAAGCAAAAACGGAATGAAGATACTCTTCAATCTAGACCTAGAGGGCATGAACAAGTCTTTAGCCATGAAGTTGATTCTTCAAGTGAAAAAGAACCAACCAGAATGATGAGAGGGGAGCCACGGTTTCAAGCTAATTCCAATAACTTCAGAGTGGAAGTTCCTGAATTCGAAGGTAAGCTTGATCCTGAAGAGTTCCTTGATTGGTTGCATACTGTTGGGAGAGTCTTCGAATATAAAGATGTTCTTGATGATAAAAGGGTTAAATTGGTAGCTTTAGGACTCAGAAAGTATGCATCTATGTGGTGGACAAACTTAAGTGCTAAATGGCTAAGAGAAAGGAAATCAAAAATCTATACTTGGGATAAAATGAAATCCAAACTCAAGGCACGTTTTCTTCCACCAACTTATGTTCAAGATTGTTCTTCTCAACTTCATAACCTTACTCAAGGTAATATGAGTGTTGAAGAATACACACGTGAGTTTGAAAAGTTGTTAATCAAGTGTAACATTCAAGAGCCAGAAGAACAAACCATAGTTAGATACTTGGGAGGACTTGATCCTATGTACTTTAATGTGGTTGAATTGCAAGCATATACTTCGTTTGATGATGTTTGTGTCCTGGCACATAAAGTGGAGTAGCAAAAGAAGGCAAGACAGCCCTTTAAACCTTAAAACACATGGCCTTTAACCTGAGACCAACCTTTTAACAAGGGGAGTTCCAATCTTGTTCCTAAGCCATAAACTCCATCCTCTTTCTTCCCACAAAGAACCCTAGCACCACAAAAAACCTAAGCACCTCAAAATAGGCCTAACCCCAATCCCATAACCAATAGAAGGTGTTTTAAATGTTAAGGACTTGGACACATAGCTTCGGAATGTCCAAACAGAAAGGTAATCACCTTGGCTGAATGGACAACCGTGAAGGAGAACTTTGAGGAGGAAGAAAATGAAGTTGAAAGTGAACCAGAACTTGAGGAAACTCAAGATGAAGTTGCTGAAGAGGCTGATGAAGGTGAACTCTTAGTTTTGAGAAGAGTTCGAAGCAATCAAAGAGGAGTTAAAGATGAACAAAGAGAAAATATATTCTATGCACGGTGTACCGTGCAAGGAAAGGTATGCTCTTTGATCATTGAGGAAGGGAGCTATGCAAATGTAGTTTCTCTAAGCATGATTGAGAAACTAGGGCTGCAAACTATGACTCATCCTCATCCCTACAACATCCAATGGTTGAATCAAAGCAAGGGAATCCAAGTGAACTCTCGGTGCTTAATTACTTTTTCTATCGGAAAGAACTATCAAGATGAGTTATGGTGTGATGTGATCCCAATGGATGCATGTCATATGCTGTTAGGGAGACCATAGCTGTATGATCGAAAGGTGATGCACAATGGTTACCTAAACACTTACTCTTTTACCAAAGATGGCAAGAACATCACCTTCGCCCCTTTATCCCCATCCAAACTCCACGGAAATCAACCACAAAAAAAAGCCCAAACACATTGATTGTTTATTGTCAGTGAGTGACCCATCATCCTAAAGGCTTCTCAACATGAGTTCAAGGCCTTTAAAGAGTGGATAGTAAGCATGCAAGATGAACCAGAAAGTTTGATGCCCACTCATCCCATTGCAAGAACACTCATTGAAAACTTCTGTCATTTGTTTCCTGAGGAGATACCTATAGGTTTACCTCCCAAAAGAGATATCCAACACCACATTGATCTCATTCCTGGTTCAATCCTTCCAAATAAGCGAGCTTATAGGATGAACCCAAAGGAAACTATGGAGATTCAAAGGCAAGTCGAGGAGTTGATGTTAAAAGGGCTTGTACGTGAGTCCTTAAGCCCTTGTGCCGTACCTGCCTTGTTAGTTCCAAAGAAGGATGGCAGCCAACGAATGTGTGCGGATGGTAGAGCCATAATCAAGATCACAATCAAGTATAGGTACCCCATACCTAGGCTTGAAGATATGCTAGATGAACGACATGGCTCTAAGCTATTCTCCAAGATTGATCTTTAAAGTGGATACTACCAGATTAGAATCCGTGAAGGAGATGAATGGAAGACTGCATTCAAGACTGCAGGTGGTTCGTATGAATGGCTTGTTATGCCATGTGATCTTTCTAATGCTCCTAGTACATTCATAAGGCTAATAAATCAAGTATTCCAGCCTTACATTGGCAAGTTCATGGTAGTCTATTTTGATGACATTTTGATTTACTCCAAGGACGAGCAAGCACACCAAGATCATCTCAATCAAATTATGCATGGCCTGGAACATGAGATGTTATATGGCAATCTTAAGAAGTGTACTTTCTTCACTTAGGAAGTTACATTCTTAGGTTACATTGTTTCTAAACAGGGTATCAAGGCAGATGAAGGGAAGATAGAGGCTATTCGGTCTTGGCCTTAACCACAAAGCATACATGATGTTCGAAGTTTCCATGGCTTAGCTTCCTTTTACAGGAGGTTTACTCAAAATTTCAGCACCATAATGGCCCCCATGACTGAAGTGCTTAAGGGTGCATCATTCAAATGGAACCCCAAAGCACAATCTGCCTTTGAATAAGTAAAGGAGAAACTAACTCAAGCACTGATTCTTGCATTGCCGTGTTTTGAGAAAGTTTTTAAAATTAAATATAATGTATCAGGAGTGGGAATTGGTGGAGTTCTTACTCAAGAAGGCAAACCATTAGCCTTCTTTAGTGAGAAATTGTGTGAATCAAGAAGAAAATACTCCACATATGACAAGGAATTCTATGCAATAGTTCGGTATTTAGAGCATTGGAGCCATTACTTAGTGGCTAGTGAGTTTATATTACATTCTGATCATAAGGCATTGAAGTACATTCAAGGCCAACACAAGCGTAACTCATGCCATGCTAAGTAGGTTGAATTCCTTCAGTTATTCCACTTCACCATCAAGTATAAATCAGGAAAATTGAATCAAGGTGCAGATGCATTATCAAGGAGACACCTCTTTTTGTTTCAACTAGATGCTCTTGCTCTTGGTTTTGAGCATCTTAAGAGTTTGTATGCTGAAGATGAAGATCTTGGGGACCTATATTCTATATGTTTGAAGCACCCTAAGGGAGTTTTCTTAGTCCAAGAGGGCTATTTGTTCAAAGGAGTACGACTGTGTATTCCTAAGTGTAGCACCCGCGAGCTCTTGATTAGAGAGATTCATGGTGGATCCTTGGCTGGTCATTTTGGTGAGTCAAAGACCTTAACTATGTTAAGGGAACATTACTATTGGCCAGGGATGGAGAAGGATGTTCAAGACATCCTAAGAAGGTGTGGTACGTGCCAAGTAGCTAAAAGTCATACCTTACCCCACGGTTTGTACACTCCACTGCCTGTGCCTACTCTACCTTGGGTGGATGTGAGTATGGACTTTGTTTTGGGTTTGCCTAAGACCCAAAGGGGCAAGGATTCCATATTTGTGGTGGTGGATAGATTTTCAAAGATGGCACACTTCATACCTTGCCACAAAACCAATGATGCTGCACACATTACCGAGTTATGCTTCAAAAAGGTAACAAGGCTGCATGGTATCCCTAAGTCCATTGTTTCAGATAGGGATACAAAATTTCTAAGTGATTTTTGGATCACTCTTTGGAAGAAGCTTGGTACTAAGTTGCTATTTAGTACTACTTGTCACCCCCAATGGCCAAACTGAGGTAACTAATCGAACCTTAGGTACTCTCCTAAGATCATTGATTAAACCTCATGCTAAAGCTTGGGATTTACTCTTGCCACATGCTGAGTTTGTGTGCAACAAAGCTCCCAGCAAGGTTACTGGTCTTTCACCGTTTAAGGTGGTGTGTAGGATTGATCTTTTAAGTCCCAATGATCTTACTCCCCGGCCTCAAGACCAAAAACCAAATGCTGATGTAGCAGCAAGAGTAAAAGAGATTCAGAAGCTCCATGAGTTGGTGAAGGCTAGAATTAAAAAGACTAATGCATCCTATGAAGCCCAAGCCAACAAGCATAAGAGAAAGATAGAATTTCAACCAGGAGACCTAGTTTGGATCCACTTGAGGAAAGAAAGATTTCCTTTTAAAAGAAGGAACAAACTCATACCACGAGATGAAGGTCCATTTGAGGTCTTGGAAAGGATAAATGACAATGCATATAAGGTTGATCTACCTAGAGATTATAAAGTTTCAGCCACGTTCAATGTGGCAGATTTGAGCCCCTTCCATCCAGATGACTCCCCCATAGATTTGAGGATCAAATGTTTTCAACCAAGGGAGGATGATGGAGTCCTACCTAGCCATGACCTTGTCCATGATGTACCAAGTCCAGAACGTCCAAGAACAAGGTCCCAAGTTCAAAGGATGGCTCACATTTTGCAAGATTCTCAAGCAGCTACAGTCGGGTTGCTTGGCCATAAAATGCCCGGTTTTGTTCATCTCAGTACTTAAGCTACATTGTGACTTAAGTCTAATATTTTTTGCATTTTTAGAATCCTTACCAAGTCTACTTTCACGTCCAAGTATTCATTTCCAATCATGCACACAAAAAGGTGGAAGATCAAGGCATTTTGTCTAACCGATCAGTTTTGGTTCAAAACTGCACGGTTAAATATTTAGGTGGAATTATCCCACTTAAACGTGGTTTAACCTTGATTTCATTATAAGGGGGTTTGTACACACCCTAAAGTTTCCCCCCATGGCCTGAAAACAAAATCATGCTCACTTTTGCTTAGCTTAATTCAGGTTTGAAAACCGGGTTAAAACTGTCTGTGAACCCAGTTTAAAGCAGCACGGGTAATTTGCCTTCATCCATGGGTTTCCTCCCCTTCAGCCTGAGAGGCACACACTCCAAGGCATGCACACGTCCCTAAGCTTCTAGAACATCAATCATCAGCTGCTACCGTGGAAAGAACGACCAATAGAATGCAAGCTGCAAAAGGGGATGTCTCACAGCTCTCATTAGTCAGCCGAAAAGGGAGTTCTACTTTATAGCTGAAGCACATGCTCTTGGTTTGATTTCTGATTGATTAAGCTTAAATATAAGTTAATTAAATTGTAAGGATCATTTGTTTTGCTTTCCTTATTGATTTGGATGTAATTAGACTAGGTGTAATCAAGCTTTGTACACGGTTAGCATAAACCGTGGGGATTAGCCTTAGTGAACACCTTTCCTTCAGAGGGAGGAAAGCTTAGGAGTGTGCTAGGTTACTTGCTTGCTTGCTGGGCTTGTATCCTTATGTTTCACATGGCCTTTGGCTAGTTCATTAGCTTGAATTTCAGAATACACTTTTGAGAGCTTTTGCTTTCGAACTCCAAAATCTTCACTTGCATATCCTTAATTTGGTCGATTAAGGTGGTGATGAAGTAAGTCCTAACCGTTGTTAAGTGGTGTTTCTGTATCTTAATCAAAGATTAGGGACCCTAAGCTTGAGTTTGGTGGTGTTTCTGTATCCAAAATTCAGGTTTAGCTCTATCATTTTCATTATTCTTCTACACGTGGTCAAGGCATTGAACTGAAATTTCAGTTTGCTTAACCATGAGTTATTACAATCTTGCTTTAGTTTTCCTTCCTCCGTTTAAAGGTACATCATTTTTCAATGTAATGTAACTGACATAATGAAAAACCAGCGTTCGTTTTTTGAATCTTAATCCCTAAGATCACATCTGCTTCTCCCATGTCTTTCATTTCAAAAAGAGAAGACAACGGCTTTTTAGTCCCATTAACAACAAGCAGATTTGTGCCAAAAATTAACATATCATCAACATAAAGACATATAAGTGCACAATCTGATCCAATCATTTTCAAATATACACAAGAATCAAACAAATTTACAACAAAGCCATTTTGCACTAAAGAGCTGTTAAACTTTTCATACCACTGTTTAGGAGCCTACTTTGGACTATAAAGGGACTTTCTCAGTCTACACACCTTGTTCTCCTGACCAGGTACCTCATAACTCTCAGGTTGGGTCATGCAAATTTCTTCCTCTAAGTCACCATTAAAAACCGCTGTTTTGACATCTATTTGATGTATAACAAGATCAAAGATTACAGCTAAGGCAATTAAAGTTCTAATGGTGGCTATTTTGGTCACATGAGAGTAGGTGTTAAAATAATCTATCCCCTTTTTCTGGTCAAAGCCCCTAATAACCAATGTGACCCTATATTTGTCAATTGAACCATCAGACCTTAACTTCTTTTTGAAGATCCACTTACTACTAATAGGTCTACAACCCTTAGGCAGGTCAGTCAATTCCCATGTTTTGTTTGACTCGAGAGAATTTATTTCACTTTTAATAGCTTCTTTTCAAAAGGTAGCATCTATAGACCTTACAGCATCTTGATGGATTTTGGGATCTTCCTCGACCAAGAAAATGGACACAAATTCCTTGGTTATGACATCAACATCCAAGTTCTCAAAAGTTTCTACTAGGAAAGTAGTAACAAAGTGAAGTCCAAAACCGGTTTCGATTCTACGTCTCTTGCTTCGTCTAGGTTCAGTTGCTATGTCTCTAACAATGGAACTAGAAGTAAGCAAGTCCACAATTTCAGGCACAGCATCAGCTACCACATTAGGCACTCTCTTTTTCAAAGAAAAAACATGCTCAAAGAATTCTGCATCTCTATATTCAAAAATAGAATGATCACTCAATGACATGAATTTATCAGCAGCACTATTTTGAGTATAGCCAATAAAAACAGCATCAAAGGTAAGGCAACCTTGGCCAAACACCTCACACTTTCAAATAACTCGTTAGAACATACCCTTTCCATAGTTCATATAGGGTTTGCCCTAACTTTTTATGAGGAACTCTATTGAGGATAAAACAAGCAGTTAAAACCGCCTCCCTCCACATATTATCAGGCAACCTTGAACTAACAAGCATCGCATTCATCATTTCCTTAAGGGTGCAGTTTTTGCGTTCAGCTACACCATTTTGTTGAGGGGTATAAGGGGCAGTAGTCTCATGTATAATGCCATTTTTCTCACAGAAAGAAGTCAAGGAGTTGGTATCATATTCCCTACCTGTGTCAGACCTAAGTCTCTTGATTTTTCGGTCTAATTGATTCTCAACTTCTACTTTGTATTTCAAGAACATTTCCTCAGTCTCATCTTTAGACTAAAGGAGGTAAACTTTGGTATACTTAGAGTAATCATCTACAAAGGTAATATACCATTTCTTTCCTCCCTTACTCATTGTATTCTTAAAGTCTGCGAAGTCCGAATGCACAAGTTCAAGCAACTCAGTCTTTCTAGTTGTTATAGACTTGAATGGTTTTTTAGCAAATTTCGCTTCAACACAAACATCACATTTCGAACAATTTTTTGTGTTAATGTTAGGAATTAACCGCATGTTTCTTGGTTTGTTTATCGAAGCATAATTAACATGACCAAGTCTACCATACCACAAATCCACAGACTCTGCAATATAAGCAGAAGTAGAAGCATTACCATTAACAGCATCAGAGGCAGCATTCAGAACAAAAAGCCCCCCACTATGATACCTCTTTCCAACAAAAACTCCATTACGAAGAATAACAATTTTTCCAACTTTTTGGTTCACTTTAAAACCAGCAACATCAGGACGGCTACTAGAAACTAAGTTTCTACGAAGAGAAGATACATATAACACATTGCTTAAGCATAAAGATTTTCCAGAAGTAAATTTAAGGAGTACTTTCCCTTTAGCCATAACTCCAACGGTGGCAACATTGCCCATAAAGACATGTTCACCATCAGGAGCATCTTTAAAGTCATGCATTAGATCCTTGTTGGCGCAGAAATGCCTTGTTGCTCCGGTATCCAGAATCCATTCTGTGGAGTTAGACGCCAAGTTGACCTGAAGCGTTACTGCATAAGAAACCTTAGTATCTTCGGTCAGATTGGCTTGTGCAACAGCTTGTCCAATAGGCTTCTGGTCCGTCTGACTAGCTCCTTTGAGAAGGTTGCATTGATATGCCATGTGGACTGGTTTTCCATAAACGTAATAGATAACCTTCTACTTCTGGACCTTGCTATTTATTCTTTTCAACTGGTTCTGATTTTAGATTGCTTCTGATCCTTCTTGTTCTTTACTTTGAACTTGTCTTTGTTTGAAGGCATAGGAGATTCAATAAGGTTAGCTTTAGATGAACTTAAAGAAAGGGAAGCCATCTTATCTTTCAGCCGATTCGCCTCTTCAGTCCTCATATGACTGATCAATTCTTGCAGAGTTAGGTCCTTCTTTTTATGCTTTAGGTGATTTCAGTAGTCGCTCCAAGATGGCGAAAATTTCTTGATCAGGACATTTTCTTGCAAAATATCTCACATCTTCATACCTTCGTTCAGCACCTTAGTACATAGGTTCTTGTAGGTATGAACTTGTTCCATAATCGGTTTGTCATCAACGATCTGGAACGGTAGCCACTTGCCAATGACGTACTTATTCTTTCCGGCATCATCTGAACCATATTTCGCCTCCAGTTTGGTCCATATGATCTTCGCAGATTTGAAGTTCATAAATAGATCAAACAGTGGATTCGACATATTGTTCAGTAAGTAACTACGAACCAGTTTATTATCCTTTTCTAGTTTCTTCTTAGCAGCCTCATCAAGTGGAATAACAGGCGTCTTTGGGGCAATAGGAGTAGAAGGAGACTTCTCTCTGTCAGTACTCTGAGAAGTATTGCCTTCGTCTAGGTGTTCAGAAGCGAGGACATAATCAATCTCGAGCTGTTCAAACCATAGGAATAGTTTCTGGGACCAACGTTTGTAGTTAGTTCCCTCAAGGGGTTCGTTTTTGTAGAGTTCTGGGATATTTTTCTAGAAAGGTGTAGCCATTGTAAAGGTAATCGCTTTCAAATTGTTAGTAAAATAATTTGATCAATGGCTGGAAAACAATAGAACAAACTGAGCCGTGGATGAACCACTGCCTTGAAAGCGATTACGGCTCGACTATGGTGCAAATCGATATAACCGATCGCTCCCCAAAGTTAACTTAGTACTCTTGGGTGCATGCACTTCATGACCAAGAACTTGGAATATGTAGTAAGTATGCCCAGAAAGAGAAGGAGAGGGAAAGAGAGAAGTATGAGAACTGATCTATAAGCTATGCTGCTAAGCCCTCTATTTATATGGGAAAATATAACTGTTGAAGAGCTATTAAAATGGCGTAGAAAAGGGCTGAAGACCAGGCAAGAATCAAGCAGCATTTAAAGTGACGGAGGAAGACCAGGAAGACCATATTAAGAAGGGAGTGAATTACGGAAGACTAAAGTAATCTGTTATGTAAAAAATATTAAACAGATTTCTTCCAAAAAGGCAAGATAGGCCCACAACCTGCAGCAACCCGGACCGGATGGGCAGGCAGGCAGCAGCAGCGATGGTGCGGGCGTGTGGTAGCCCAAGACACCCTCATCCTCATAAAACATAGTCTTAAGCTATTCAACAAGGGTAAGGAGAATGTGACATATAAACCCCTCAAAACACCCCCTAAAAGTTCCATGTGGGACAAATGTAAGAGAGAGAAGAGGAAGAAACGCTCGAAAACCTTATTGCCATTACCATTACTCTAACAATTATTGCTTGATAATTTGATGCCTTGTTCGATTTTTTTGTTGCATTATTGTAATGTTGGCTGTTGAATCTGGGAAAAGTTAGACATTGTTTTCCTACCTTTGCCCTGTTGCTTTTTATTTCAGCGATAACTCCGGCAAGCTAACTTGTCTCTCTTTACTTCATTTATCGTATAAAAAACGACTTTCAATTTATCAACGGACAATGAAGAATCAATTTTTGGCTTTTTAATATGCTGTTTCAAATTCAGCTAGGGTGGTAATAGGCTTTCTTACTATTGTTAATTCACTTGGGTCCATATTGATAATAAGATGATGTCTATTAGTTCAAACGTTTCTTTTTGCTAACAGGTTGAGAATGTTTGGAACTTTGAACTACATTTTGTAGAAGAAAGGGGGGCTCTTATTTTTGGACTTGGGTTTGTATGCTTCATATATTGCCACTCCTTTCCACATTGATATAATCTGATCGTTTAGTAACTGGTGAACTATTTGCCAATTGTCAAGTGAATATCCAACTTAAAAATTGTACTTTTGTTTCTAAATTTATAGGGTGACATTGACGTTAACGAGGAAGAGCAAGTTGATCCTGGGGTAGACTTTGGTGCTATTGCTGTTGGAAGTAGATATCTGGAAACAAATGATAGTGACAGCTATGACGCGGATGGGCAAAAGCGGGTTATTGTTTCTATAAAGGATAATTTAAAAGATTCCAAAGGACGAACGCTACTATTGAGCAGATGAAGAAGTCTATGAAAACCAATGACTGGGTGAGCCTTCAAGACAACTTGATAAAATAAATGAACAACTGGAGAAAGTAATGTGGGTAGCTGAGACAGGCAAGGTCCCTAATTGATGGATACCTCCTAAGGCAAGATCTTGATTCTAAGCCATTATTTGAATTCTGTGATAAACAACACTTTATGGAGTTTTACTTAAACTTCAAAAGGCCTAGTGATCAACAATGGCTCAATTCAAACCACATGATTGGATATGAAGGGCGTAGGTGGCTGTCGTAAACAGTTTTGTTTCCAAGCACAAAACTCGGCTTTTCTGCATTCATTTCCCTAAACCTCCAGAATGTTTAGAGCCCTTTCTTTTCATTAGGATGTTAATTAACACCTTAAACTTTTAAACCATGCCAAAAGAGTCAAGTTAAGTCAAGTTTAGTATAGAAAATCCAAGCCCTAAACTAAATCGTTCCAATTTAGGCCATTTTTGAACCTATTTCAGTTTTAAGTTGATTTATCAACTTATACCTAATTTGACTTTGATTCCTTTGCTAAAAGAGTTTATTAACATCCTAATAAACTTAATTATGTAATTAAATCAGTTTCAAGTTAAGTATTTTTGTCCAAAGTTTCAAAGCGCAAAACAGCCCTTACGGTTTTTAACCCTATGGTTATACCTGGTTTTGTGCCATAAATTACCTAAGCTTTTGGAAGATTTAAGTCCAAGCTCTTTACATAGTATTACACCTTAGGAAGTCTAGTATCAAAGCATGTGAAGAAACCCTCATCAAAAACTAGCCCAGATGTCTGAAAATAGAAACCTACCTGGCTTAGCTGCTAATTTGCGCCGTTTGATTAAACTTGCTGTTTAGGCATCTAAATCAAGACTTAAGATTGGTTTCTTAATAGGGGGGTTTCTTGACACCTAGAGGTGTCCGCCTATGCAAAGAAACACCACAAAACAGGCCACTAAGCTAGGTAAACTTTACGTCCAAATGGCACCTAAATCGGCTTCCATGTGGCTGATTACTTCACCCTTAAGTTGACCTTCCTATTTGGGTTTTCCTCCACGGCCACTTTTCATACTTGGGTGCTTAGTAAGCTAGTGACTCACCTAAGTAGCCACACATGTGTGCCATGTGGTAGGACACATGTCAACATGCTTAAAGGCTAAGCAAGCGATGTGCCACCTTACTTCAAGCAAAGCCAAGGGCATTCTGGTTGGTTGGCTATAAAGTGGACATGCAAGCCACCACTTTTCTCTCTACCATGTGCACACGGATTAACTCAGCTAATTACAAGAGCTTAGACTTTTTTTTAGTTATTAATTTGTTGTAATACTAGGCTCATCATTTGTAATTAGTTCAGTTAGGCATGCTTTGTAAGTTTAATTTGCTTAAGCTAGCTTAGGACGTTTCCTAAGCATGAAGTAACCTTTTAATGGTTTCCTAGTGTGAAAGGAAAGCTTAGGGCTGTGTATATAAGTACTAGGCTGCTAAATTTGTAAGAGGGTGTTGTTGATTTAAAATCAAAGTCGAGCTTTGCTCCTTGACTGTGTGTGAAATACTTTACTTGCTTATCCCTACTTAAACCGAGTATCTTTCCTTGGAACATGGTTAAGCTTATCCCTTGGCATAGTAACTCACTTGATTGTAATCTTTCCTACTCTAATACCAAAACTGATGTATCTCTCAAGGGTTAAGCTTTACTCAACTCAAGAGTGAAAGCTAAAATAAAGAAAGATTACAATCAAGGAAAATTTAAAGAAAGAAGCATGTTATAAGCTAGGTGTGAATTAGCTAAAATGTATGAAAGGAATGGATTTAGAATCAAGGGATTCTAGATGGAAAAGGAAAGAAAATGATAGAAACTAAACTAATCCTTGGATACAGGTTCACCACTAAAGGCTAATCTAGTGAAAACTAAGCTTGTTTAAGGATACGAAAACACCACTAGAAACAAGTTTAGGGCCCTTAACTGTGTTTATAATACAGAAACACCACCTAAACAAAAGTTAAAACTTCCTTGGTCACGACCTTACTTGGCCTGATTAGATAGAAGCAAGTAAAACATTTCACATGCACTTAAGGAGCAAAGCTCAGCTTTGATTTCAAATCAACAACACTCTCTTTCAATATGCCACATTCTAGATATTTATACAAAGTCTTCCCTTTGCTGCCACATTAATAAATCATTAAAAGGTTACTTCATGCTTAGGAAAGTCCCTAAACTAGTTTAGAACTAAACGAAACTTATAGTCATACTTAATTGAACTAATTACAAATAATAAGTCTAGTTTTACAAAAGATGAGCAGCTAAACTCAAGCCTAAGCTTTTAATTAATCCAAGGTTGATCCATGGCATGTGTTGGAGAGAGAAAATGGCGGCTTGCATGTGTACTTTATGGCCAGCCACTTAGAGAGCCCTTGGTGTCCTTTCCTTGCCTTGAAGTAACATGACACATCGCTTGCTTAGCCTTTAAGGATGTTGACACGTGTCCTACCATGTGGCGCACATGTGTGGCTGCTTAGGTGAGCCATTAGCTTAGTAAGCACCCAAGTAAGAAAGCTGGACGTAGAGGAAAACCCAACTAGGAACATGTTATATGCAAAAAAGATTACAATCAAACACACTAGAAGCAACTTCCCTTTCCTAAACCCACATTTCCCTCTCCTTCCAATCCCACAAAGTAGTCCTAAACATATTCTTATGGGCACTCAAAGATGTTTTAAGTGTCAAGGATTTAGACACTTAGGCTCGGATTGCACAAACAGAAGGATAATAACCTTGGTCGAAGGGGAGGCCATTTAAGATGAAGAAATTGAAGAAGAAAATTAAAAGAGAAAGAAGTGATGGACAGCCTAGAAGAAGTTGAGGTGAAAAGAGATGAAGGTGAAATGCTTACTTTGAGCACAAACCACCCACAAAAGAGCCATAAGCATTTAAGCATTTTCCTCACTTCTAGTGAGCTACCTAAGGTGTCTAATCTTGAAATTAGAGCCTTTGCGGAATGCATTAAAGACAAGTCCAAAAGTTCCCTCTAAACCAGATTCAAATCAGCAAGGGGAATGAATGGAAAATGGTCTCTAAGATCAAGAGAGACTTATTTGAATGGATGATCCTATTTCAGCCAAAATTGATCCAAGCATGGAAGATGATTACCTGACTGATTTGGGGACAAATATTTTTTAACAAGGGGAGGATGATGGATACCATCCCATGCAATCCTCAATTAGCCCTAATTATTTTTTGAACCTATGCACAAGCTAATTTTGTGTATTAATTCCCTAAACTCTAGGAGGTTTAGATCCTTTTCTTTTTGTTGAATGTTAAATAACATCCTAAGCTTTCAAACTATGCTAAAAGAGTCAAGTCAAGTTTAGCATGGAAAATCTAATCCCTAAACTAAACCGTTCCACTTCAGGCTATTTTTGAACCTGTTTCAGTGTTAAGTTGATTCATCAACTTGAACTTAATTTAACCTTGATTTCTTTGATTAGAGAGTTTATTAACATCCTAATAAACTCGTCCACACAAAAAAATTAGTTTTAAGTTAAGAGTTTTGTCCAAGCTTTTAAGCACCAAAAACAGAATCCGACGGATGATTGTCTACAGTTTTGCCCAGTTTGGTGCCTTGGATTTTCTAAACTTTTGAAGGCTTTAAGTCCAAAAGTTTTACATGGTACAATACCTTAGGATGTCTAATATGAAATAATGCCAAGAAAAACCAGTTAAACTAAGTCCAAAAAGCCAAACCAAGCCCAACAACTAAACCGTGCCAGATTGAGCCCAATTCTGCCTGATTTTGTTTAACTTGCTGTTTAGGCATCTTAAACATGTTTTGAGCCTAGTTTGTTAATTGGGGTGGGTTTGTAGACACCTCAAGGTTATCGTCCTTGCAAATAAATGCCACATAACCCGCCATTAAGCAAGGTAGACAAGCTATCCAAAAACCGTGTAAAACATCTCGCATGTGCTATTTTGCTTCTAGCTTAAGTCTACCTTCCTAGCTTGGTCTTCTTACACCTCCATCTTGCCTAATTGAGTGCTTACTAAGCTGGTGACTCACCTAAGTAGCCACACATGCATCGCACATGGCAGGACTCGTGTTAACATCCTTAAAGGCTAAGCAAGCTACGTGTCACCTTACTTCAACCAAAGGCACGGACACCAAGGGCATTCTAGTTGGCTGGTCATAAAGTGGACATGCAAGCCGCCACTTTTCTCTCTCCCATGTTCACACGGATCAGCTTAGCTAATTACAAGAGCTCAGACTTTTGTTTAGTTATTAATTTGTTGTAATACTAGACTCATTATTTATAATTAGTTTAATTAAGCATGCTTTGTAAGTTTACTTTGCTTAAGCTAGTTTAGGACCTTTCTTAAGCATGAAGTAACCTTTTAACGGTTTCCTAGTGTGAAGAGAAAGCTTAGGGTCGTGCATATAAGTACTAGGCTGCCAAATTTGTAAGAGAGTGTTGTTAATTTGAAATCAAAGTTGATGACCCCAAACTTTACTTGCTTATCTCTACTTAGGCTAAGTATGGTAGTGATCAAGTGACTCTTAACTTTTATTTAGGTGGTGTTTCTGTATCCTAAATGTCCCAAAACAGCCCAAAATAGAAACCTGCCTAGTTTAGCTCGTAATCTGCACGATTTGATCAAACTTGCTGTATAGGCACCTAAATCACAATTTAAGCTTGGTTTCTCAATAGGGGGTTTATTGACACCTAGAGATGTCCCCCCATGCAGAGAAATGCCACATAACCTGCCATTAAGCTAGGTAAATTTCATGTCGAAATTGCACTTAAATTGGCTTTCATGTGGCTGACTGCTTCACCCTTAAGTTTACCTTCCTAGTTGGGTTTTCCTCCACCTCCACCTTTCCTACTTGGGTGCTTGCTAAGCTGGTGACTCAGCTAAGTAGCCACACGTGTGGGCCACATGGCAGGACACGTGCTAACGTCCTTAAAGGCTAAGCAAGTGATGTGTCACGTTACTTCAAGGCAAGGAAAGGACACCAAGGGCTCTCTAAGTGGCTAGCTGTAAAGTGCACATGTAGGCCATCATTTTCTCTCTCCGGCACCTCCTATGGGTCAGCCTTGGATTAATTAAAAGCTTAGGTTTGAGTTTAGTTGCTAATCTTTTGTAAAACTAGACTTTTTATTTGTAATTAGTTTAATTAAGCGTGCCTGTAAGTTTTGTTTAGTTTTAAACTAGTTTAGGACCTTTCCTAAGCATGAAGTAACCTTTTAATGGTTTATTAATGTGGTAGCAAAGGGAAGACTTCATATAAATAGCTAGGACATGGCATATTGAATGAGAGTGTTATTGATTTGAAATCAAAGTTGAGCTGTGCTCCTTGAGTATGTGTGAAATACTTTACTTGCTTATCTCTACTTAGGCTGAGTAGGGTGGTGATCAAGTGAGTCTTAACTTTTGTTTAGGTGGTGTTTCTATATTCTAAACACAGTTAAGGGCCCTAAACTTATTTATGGTACTGTTTCTGTATCCTTAAATAAGCTTAGTTTTCACTAGATTAGTCTTTGGTGGTAAATCTGTATCCAAGGGTTAGTTTAGTTTCTATCATTTCTTTCCTTTTCCATTTAGAAGCCCTTGATTCTAAATCCATTCCCTCCATATGTTTTAGCTAATTCACACCTAGCTTATAATGTGTTCCTTTCTTTAAATTGCCCTTAATTGCAATCTTTCTTGCTTTTAGCTTTCACTCTTGAATTGAATTAAGCTTAACCCTTGAGAGATACATCACTTATGTCTATATAAAAGCTCTTGTAATGCTGCAAGATTTCTTGAATGAGACCTTGACAAATCAAGAAGCCAAGAAGAAGATAAGCAGCAGTAATGCCAAGCCATTGAACAAAATGAAGTAGAACCTGGAAAAGAATAATAAGCAGTATGAAGCTCTAATTACCAAATATAGGGAGAATCCTGAGGTAGAGGAGGTAGGAGATGATAATGGGGAATTTGGGGAGGGTGAGGGTTCTGATTTGGATGTCGTAGAAGACCCTTCTAAAGCCCTTGATGGGTCAAAATCAAATGCAAGAAGTGATGATAATGAAGACAGAGAGGAAGATCATGATGCAATGGACACAGATTGGGAGAAAAAAACTTGGGAAGAAAGAGAATCTGATGGAGAAATAGCTTATGAAGGACCACAGTGATTGCTTGGGATATAGTTAATAAAAAGTTTAAAGAAATTGTTGCTGCTCTGGGTAAGAAGGGTATTAGAAGAGTTAAACTTGTTGAACAGCTCACCTTCTTGATGCAGAAACTGGACATGCTTTTTAGTGTTGTGCCTACATAGTTTGATATCAAGCCTAATCTCAGTGGACACATGCCAATTATGGAAAATTTGACACTTTGGTACCTCCAATTTTAGTGTATTCATACGTTGGACTAGGTTTTGAAAAACTTAACACTTTGGCACCTCCAGTTCTGGTACAAGTGACTTTCTGGTACTTTTTATTATTATTTTAGTCCTTGTACTTTTAGAAATTACAGGAAAGCCCCTAAATAGGGTTAGCTATGTAAATAAGCTATTTTTAGGATTTTTTGAAGAAATATACTTGATTAAACTTCTTGTAATAACTTTACTTATACTAGTTATCATAATCTATTACTCATATCTTATATATTGCACTTTCTATGGCTATAAGCCCACCATGCTTAGCAAAATAATTAAAATGTAATTAGAGAATTTCGGCCACTACCTAAACTTAGTCGACGCTGGACCCTGGCGTTCCTCTAGCTTCTAGTTTACAGAGATTGCTAATCTCAACCACACCTTCCTTAGATTAAACACAGTATAGATCTATTTCGTTTCCTACCTCAGACTATAGTCACTAATCAGGTTTTATATTTTAAAGGATAGTGAGACTTTAATCAGCAAACTATAATACTTAAGACATAAGGTTCGATTGAATAACGTTCCTTACTTAAAAACTTCTTTTATTGAAAGCTTGAAAGTGGATATACTGCAATGGAAAAGTTGAAGGGGGACTTAAGTTAAGATCAGTAGAGATGCTTGCTCATGGAGAAATGGAGAATTCTGATTTCTCTTTTTGCTCAAGAATGCTAAAATGACCGTGCTCCTTCTCAGTACTTAGCCTCTCCTTTTATAGAGGGTTGGGGGTACATAGGATGCCCTCATGGCTGCAGTACATACTGCTTTTTTATATGACTGCAGTACACTACTTTATTTTACAGACCTGATGCTTGTCAAAATAGTACAATAATGGAGCAATTACTTTTTAGAGCTTTTAATGATGATAAGACTAGTCATTATTATTGAGATTTTGCATGCCTTCATCTCTAATTATATCTTCCAGACCATTATTATCTGGATAATCAGCAAAAGTTTTGTCTAGTTGAAGATGCTTTGGATCCCATTTCTCAAATAATTCCAGCTCCAATATCAAAGAGATAATCAAAAACATCTTCTGAAGTTGCTCCCTCTACCTTCAGCTATTCATTAAACTCATTATGATAAGCGAATGTAGTATTTGCACAATGCATTAATGTTTTTCCTCGTTCAATTAATCTCCAACTCTATTGATAAAGGTTGAAAAATCTAATGGCTCCTGCTAAAAGATGATCAGTAACTAGTTCTCGACGTTCTATATTCCATTTTTATAGTTGATCTTCGGGGTCGTCGAAATCAACTATCTAAACAAGATAATAAGCTGGTTTGGCTTTTTCATTTTCGTACTCGATTAATGCACAATGTGCCTCCACATATAATGTAATAGCCTAACCCTAAATCATGTTTATTTATTTAATTACCTTATGTTAATGATTTTCTCATATTTATTTATCGCATTAAATCATCTCGGTGGAAAATTTTTTTTTATTTGGGTCCTCACTTCGCAATTGGGATTTATTATTTGTTTCTTTATTAACAAAAATTTTGAAAAAATTGATAGTAGGCCCTAATAATTATAATATAAGTGATTTTATTTGTTTTTTCGTAACATCACAAAAAAAAATTTAAATCCGAGTTATACAAAACATTATTATTACGGAGCATTTTATTACCGAACCCAACTTATTTTGGTCCAATTAGAAGGCCACAAGCTTGTCTAGTTAACCTAGCTAATTACCATGATTAAGCCTAACCATAGTTAGCTAAAAGTCACTTTTGAAGATAAAAACTCAGCCAAGTAATGTTGGAGGATTTCAAGCCTAGTGAAAAAAAAAAAAATTCCACTCAAACCTCTCCTTTTTCTCACCACCACACACAGCTGCCTCCCCCTATTTCTGCTGCTGTTTGACTATCAAACCACCACCGGAATAGCCCCCTCTAGCCACCCTAGCCACCATCTGCATCCCTACAAGCATCAAACTTCACATATATCCCTTTTTATTCAAACAAAGTAAGTAAACCCTAACCTTGTTCTTGTTGATGTTGATTGTATCTTGGTTTTGATTCTTGTTCTGGTTGTTTGATGGTTCATCATGTTGTTTTGATAGAAATAAGAGTTATGTTGGTGTTTTGAATTGTTGATTAAGTTTGAAGCCTACTAGGGTTTAGCGTTATCCATGATCATGTAAGCTTAGGTTAGAATCATGGTTGTGGATTGTTTGTATTTAATTTTGTAGTCTTTAACCCTGTTGATGATTATGATAGTGTTTTTAGTGATTTTGGATGAGATGAAGACGAAGTAACTTAGTCATAAGCAAGGGTTTTGGCAATTATACATGGTTTGGAGCATTCTTGCACCAAGCATGGTATTTGTATATGCTTTGATGTAAAATGAATCTTGGATGTGTTCTTTGATTTGGAAAATAATGTGGTGTGATTCTTGTAAAATGGGTGGATTATAGGAATTTCTCCAATTGATTATAAAAGGTTATTTTGCTCATTTATGCAAATAAATAAGATCATGGATGTATTTTGACTAGGTTTGAGAAAGAGAAGAATTGAAAAGTTGATGTAGATGATTATGGAGTGAAATTGGATATTATGACTTTGTATGGTGATGGGAAGGACCAAAGCTTTGTTACATGATTTTAAGGAGTGATTTTAGATGGGGATTTATGTGAAAAGAAAGGAGAAAGTAAAAGCAGTGTGGTTGTGAATTGGCAAAAAATAGGGGACACTTTGCAATTAAATTGGTAATAATTGGCCCATTAAAAAATTGTGATTTTTGGTGAGTTCTAGATTAGTGAGTTATCGTTCAAATTCCCTTTGAATCGCTTTAATCCGAGTTCGGTGGAAAAAGTTATAGCCGTTTTACTAGGACTGTGCAGGACAAACAGAAACTGGCACCCTTATGTTCTATCCCAATTTTGGGAACCCTATTATGGGAATCATGTTTTGCTTTGCAAATGAAAGTTTTGTAGGACTTCCTAAACTTCCTATATTGGGGAATTAGTCTTAAGCTGATGTCAGGAGCTTAAATTACATGTCATTCATTTTAGCCCCTTTTAAGCCTTTACCTCTCTTTTAACTAAAACTATCAACTACGAAAATAAATATATGTGCTAACTATATGTTCCTATAATGATATTTTTGAACAGAATCAAGGCCTAATCTATCATTTTCTCCCCTTTTTGTGCATAATCATACTCAGTGAGGTTTCATTAAAGGTACCAGGTATGTTGATTGCCTTTATCTTTAGAAATTAACACGTATTTATCAAAATTATAATGTTTTGGTAAGTACATCGATGAATCAGTTTAATCAATGATTTATCACATAATTAGTGACCTCATCAGTTATCAGTTACAGGGCATTGCCCTTCAGTTATCCGCGTGGCTTTAGGCCAGGTCCCCCGAACGACTTAGCATGTGTGCACCTATCTACAAATCGTAACAGTTGTCAGGGGTTCACTATCAGATAATAATTAGTAATGCAGTTTTATATTCATCCCATTCCCTATTTTAAATTAAAATGAATTGCAATGTGGGCCCAATTAGTTTTTCAATGAACATTTAACAATATAGAAATCCATGTACTGAGCTTTAGCTCACAGTTCGAAATGTTTTCATGTTTTGTTTTAGGCAAATGCTCAGTGAATCGCCTGAAGCAGATAAGTGAGCGAGAAAGTCTGAAAGGAACAGTGGTGTATTAGTGCTGAAATATTTTGAGCACTATATTGTGAAATATTTTGTTGTTAGAACTATATACTCTGCAAAGAGTTACTATATTTTGGTGTAAATTTTGAGATGCTAGAAACTGTTTATGTATGGCTTCAATGGTTTGTGATTATGTGAATGACTTATGGGACTAAGCGATGTTCAGCTTAGATATGTTTATTATTTATAAGCCAAGCCTTATCCTTTTTGGACGGCAGTAGCGCCCCGATCTTTGGGTTATCACTTCTAATTGATAAATTAATGGAGAGAACAGAAACAGTGGATTCTGTGCATTTGGGGTGTTACATATAGACATTTGTTATTTAGGATTTTTGTTGATTCATCAAGAGATGTAAGAATCTAATGGATCTTTTTGAACATGCATTGTTAGAATTTAGTTAGTGTTGAGAAAAATGGAAACTTCGAATCTAGGAACTGCATAAAGTAAACTACCATCCCGTACTCCCAAGCTTTCATAATAGGGCTATTTAGAGAGATTGAATTTGTTGGAAAACTAATACCACCCACTCCAGACCTATCAGAAAAGCAGATCCTTGTACTCCAAGACTCCCAAATATTATAAGAATAATATGATAATAGTCGATGCAGGCTGCATACCACTCATTGAACCATTTTTCTGAAGCATGAGAACTTATTTTTTCTTGAATATCATAAGGACATCTAAGGTAATTAACTTGTAACTTTAGAAAGGAAAATCTTTGCGCTATTAGGTAGGCTGAAGATAGTAGATCAAAACGTGATCTACTTTTTGTATGGACTTCCAAATTATCAATAAGGACTTTACCAGAAGGAGAAACCCGTTCTAGTAACATTGGCATTTCTTTATAGATTTCCTCCTTTTTCTGGCAGATTTTTTACTCAGATGATCACCATTGGCAAGTTCTCAAGTTAAACTGTCTGTCAGAGAGTTCTTTGATCCCTGTATATGTTCAATAGAGAAGAAAAATTGGTGAAACCATAATTGCCAACGCATTAGTTGCCCTTGCACTTGCATATTTGATAAATTGTTTTTTATAAAACCAAGTATTCGTTTGCAATCAATTCGAATAAGAAAAGGTTTTGCGGCTAAAAAGATTAAGAACTTTTTAATTCCCCTTATGACTGTAAGGATTTCCTTTTCTATCATGGGATAGTTGCATTTTGTATTATTAAAACTCCCACTGTGATATTTGCAAAGTTTTTCTCCTTCTTTGATTTTGAGTACTACACTCCAGTACTCATTGTTGGCATCTGTCTCAAGAATTAAATCATCTTCTTCATTATGTAAATTAAGAACGGGAAGATTTTTGCACATTTTTTTAAAGTTCTGGACAATATTTGAATCATTAGTGGCCCATGTCCAAATCACATCTTTCTTAAGTTTTTGTTACAATGGCTTTCTTAGTTTAGGCAAATCTTAAATGAGGTCTGAAGTAGGTAAGGCATCTAAGAAACCTCTATAGCTGCTTCCTATGTTTAATCTTTTCAGAAAAATTTTCTATTTTTTTCGGAATATGTTTTTGTAGAATGATCTGTCGAGCTTTTATTTCTAGACCTAAAAACTCAATCTCTTGTTCAGCATAAATGCACTTGTTCTTAGCAAGTATAATACCATGGTCAATACATCTTTGGGTGACAGCTAAGACGTTATCTTTATGCTGTTCTATGGTTTTTGAAAAGATAAGGATATCATCAATGTAAACTAAGCAACAATGATTAAAATCTTTGAAGATGTTATCCATTCTTCTCAGGAATATTGGAGGTGCACTTTTAGGACTAAATGACATTACTATCCACTCATAATGTCCTTATGGACCACTAAATAAAGTTAAAGGAATACTTTTCTCATCCATTTTTATCTTCCAATAACCATTTTTGCAATCCATTTTTGAGAACCAAGAGGCTCCTTGAATTTTATTGAAAAGGACTGTTTTGTTAGGAATATAGTAACTATCAAAGGCAGTATTATCGTTAAGCTTTTTGTAATTGATTATCATTCTAGCTTTTCCTCTTTTTTCTTTAGCATGATTTCTTATCATAAAAGCGGGACTAGTGTGAGGACTCTTGCTGTTCCTAATTAAACATTTATCCAGAAGTTTTTTGATTTGTTTATTAGATCCTTGGATATCCTAGTGTGTACACACCATTTGTTTAATTCGGATAATAGTGTTGGGATTTGATAAAGTGATTTTAGCAAATGTTTTATCTTTATCCCAAAATTTTAGAGGATTATCATAGTAGAGTTCTTTACATAGTTTTTCTTGTCTGCTCTTTAATAGATAGCTCAAGTAATGAGATTTATCAGTGCTACCTCTCATTGTGTAAGCATTACCTTCTCACCATGCTGGGTACGTGTAAATTTAATTTTCTGATGTGTGTAAGTCTTACTTAATTTTTCAATAAAAATTGAGCAACCATTAATTATAACTATTATTTTGTTTATAGTATGGGTGCATGGAGAATATAATCTTTAAAAATTTTTTCCAATAATCATGTCATGAGAGGGTTGATCAATAGTCCATAAAAATGGTATAATGCATTGAACTCCTTCTAATTCTATGGATAACCCTTCTATAGTTTCATTATCGCTTTTAATATTATTACTAGCGATCCTTACTTGTAAAGGATTCTTGGCTTTTTTCCATATAAATTCTAGAAATAATGTTCTCTTTCCAAAGCGTGCAGAACAACCACTATATATGTAAGTGCACAGTTCATATTTATTATATCCCTGTAAACATATCTTTATTAGGATATAGATTCTATTGGGATTTGTATTGATAGCTTCATAGCATATCTCTATAGTCATGTTTTTGACTATTTTATCCTCCTATATTGGTTCACTAACAATTCTAATTTCGTACCGAATGACCTTTATTTCTAGATTTATACTTTAATGTACATTGGGTCTTACAGATTCAAAACTCATTCTACTAACTTCATTGGTCATGCTAATTATATCATCTTCTTTAAGCTCTTCTTTACCTGATGAAGATTTTTCTCCCCAATCTGATCTTGTACTTATACTCCTTAATAATTAGGGTTTAATGGCGACTTTACCCTCCTCATCAATTTTTATTACATTTGTCTTATTGATCTTTGTAGGGTTGACAAAGCTAGATATCCATGAATGATCAATTTGCCTTTGAGTCTATTGTATTATCGAATTTGTAGATAATTTTTGAAAATATCCTTCACGGATGTCCTCCTCTTTTCATGTCCATCCTAACTGTTTTTATCTTAAGAGATAAGAAGTTTTTAACAAATTCATCTTTTAGACTCACATAATATCCTAGGCAATTAAATCCTACTGACTCATTACCTAAATTAGTCTTTATCCTTGTGATAATTTGATTATTGAATTTACTATGCCTAATGTCATAGAGTAAATCGTAAAGATTAATATCTTTGCCATAATATTGTGATGGAGTGATTTCAACATGGACGCTTTCGACATGGATATATGACAATTCATATTTTATATATAACTTTCTCCTTCATTGCACCTACTTTTATGTCTTTGAAATATATTTTTATGGAAAATAATGCATATTTTATATGATTTTCAGGTAGAAATAAAATGAAAGAATTTGGGAGGAGTTGTTCAATTTTACTTGGATTTTTCATAAGTGCAATGCCTAAAGTCTAAGTCCAAGAGCCCAAAAGAAGGAAAGAAGAAGAGCAAGGCAGCCATGCTTGGGCCTGTGCATCGCGGCCCATTGTCCAACTCCAACCCAGCCTCCTCTCTCTCTCTCTTTTTTTTCCCTCCACCTGGGCCTGGCCCAGCACCAGCTTTCTCCTCCTCATTCCCACACTTCCTCTCTCCCTCCGTTTGGGCCTGTTTTGACAGCCCAGTGGCTCTAGCTTGCCTCCCCCTTCATTTTTTCCTTCTCTCCTTTCTTTCCGTGTGGGCCAATGCTGCAGCCCATTCATGCCTCCCAGCAACTCCAAGCCAACATCAACTCATCTACTCTTCATCTCTATTCTCCACATGATCAATTGTTTACCTAGACAAAGCAATTAAGCAAATTAATATTATACTTATGACTAGCCATAACCGTGCATGTAACATCCCAAATTAATTGGAATTAATTTCCATTAATTTTGGGGGTATCCTAAGGGGTGGATTTTCCACTATAAAAGGGGCCAAGGTTGAGGGAAAAAGGACACACACACATTCATCGACTCTCTTACTCAAGCATCTTCTTATTCTTCCATCTTTCATTTTTCTAGAGAGAATCTTTGGAAGACAAAACCATTTGGGTTGAGAGGTTTGGAAGAAAATTAGCTTCATTAGCTATATTTCTCTTCTCTTCTCATCTCATTTGTGAGTCAACTTTGAGAGTTTACACTAAGTTTCATAATTTTGTGTAATTGAGTATAAGGTTTGGGCATAGGAAGTGAAATATACCAATTCCAATAGTGTTTTTGCTAACTATGGCCGGCTAAACTACTCATTCTAGGATTAGGATGGATCCTTGTTAATAATATTATTTTGCTAAATTCTTATGGGGTTGTTCTTGTCTCTTTTGCATAATCTTGAGTTTACATTTGATCATCATCTACTCATGCATTTTAATACTAATGTTTAATCATGTTGATGACGCTAGTTTAATTTGCTATCTCAAATGAATATTAGACCTTGTAGGCTAATATGATGATTATGTAATTGGACTTAAAATTATAATTGTTTAAATTGAATAATTTATGCTAGAAATTAGATGAGTTATGTCTAAAAAGAATAATTCATGCTAAACCACTAGATAAATTATGTCACTTTATAATTATAATCATCTTTTTAATTTATGACCTAATACTTGTAGCTTAGGTTGAATAAGAGACAAATTGAATCCCCATTTGAATTAGTAATTAATATTGGCATCAAAGGTGAAATCCGAAGTCCTAGATTTTTCTCCTATTTGAATTCTCTCTACTTTGCTACTCACTTACTCTTCTTTTGTTCCTTAAATTATATTGATAATCGAACTCATAAAATTGTGATTATTCTTTATAATCGGAAAGGTTAAGTTTAAGAATCACTATTGTTCCCCGCGGGATCGACACCCCAATACTCGCTAGTCTACAATTAACCTTGTGCACTTGCAAGTAAAAAGGGTTTTAAAACATATATATAAAATCCACATCAAGTTTTTGGCGCCGTTGCCGGGGAACGAACAGTGATTTTTAAATTTTCTCTTCCTTTTATTTATTTCTTTTTTCCCTCTTCCCTGCTAATCTAACAATTTTATTTATTTTATTCTCCTTCCCCTTCCCTTTTCTTTTGTTGTTTTATTCCCCAATCCCTCCTAATCTAACCATTTTATTTTTGTTCTTCCCGCTCCTTTCTAATCTAACTATTTTCTCTATCCCTTCTAACCTAATCTATTTTTTTATTTATTTTTTTCCCCTTTCCCCACTAATCTAACAACCTAATCTAACTTTTTTCTTTTGTTATTTTATTTATTGCACCTAATCTAACAATCCCTTCCCCTTTTATTTCCTTTATTCTTTTTTTTATTTATTTATTTTATTCTGCTTTATTATTTTTTGTTATTTTCCCCGTTCCCTTAGTTCTTTCTTTTATTTGTTTATTTGTTTATTTTATTTTTTTTCATTTCTCTCTTCTCATCTCTCTTTTCTTTTTTCTCTTTTATTTTGTTTGGTGGTTATTATTGTGGTGATTACATTCTTTTCTTTTTGTTGTTTGTTGGTATATGCTTGGTAGACGTTCTTTGTGCTTAGATCTTGAACCATATAATCCTGAAATTGAACGCTCTCTTCGTGAGATAAGAGCTAAGAAATCAGAATCTAAGAACAAAATGGCTGAAGAACAACCAACCCCACCACCTAAGCAACTTAAAGAATATTTCACTCCTGCCACTTATGACTCACCAACAAGAACCCGTATGCCCACTGTTACGGTGCCATTTGAGATTAAACATTCTCTTATCCAAATGCTTTCGTCGTTTTATGGGCTAGAGTCTAAAAATCCTTTCAAGCATGTTGATGCATTCTTAGAGATTTGCTCTACTGTGTTCTTAAATAATATTTCTGATGATGCTCTTCGCTTGCAGCTTTTTCCTTTTTCTTTAAAAGATAAAGCTAAAACTTGGTTGGACACTAAGACCAATATCACCACTTGGGATCAATTGCAAAAGGAATTCTTGAAAAAGTTTTTCTCCATTGGTAAACTGACTGCCTTAAGACGTGCTATAACCATCTTCTCACAAAATAAAAATGAGCAATTACATGAAAGTTGGGAACGGTTTAAAGAATTATTACGATATTGTCCTCATTATGAGGTCCCTATGTGGCAACTTGTCCAGAGTTTTTACTCTGGCTTAGATGAGCATAATAGACAGATGGTTGATGCATTATGTGGTGGTAGTTTTTTGTACAAAACTCTTGAAGAAGCTTGGGAACTATTTAAACATTTAAGCGAAAATTCACACTTGCATGCTACTTCCTCACATTCTGATTTGCCTAGACACTTAGGAAGTAAAGGGGGGATTTATGAGGTTTCAAATTCAATTGACCTTTCTAGTAAAGTTGATGCTTTAGCTAAGAAATTTGATCAATTGTTATGTATGAATAAAGTGTCTAATGCCCCTAATATGCAAGATGTGTGTTCGATTTGTGCTAGTCCCATGCATGCTTCTGTTGATTGTCCGTGTCTTGGTAAGTCTGACTGTGTGACTGAACAAGTAAATGCTGCCCAAGGATTTCCTCCATCCAACAACCCTTATTCTAATACCTATAATCATGGTTGGAGGAATCATCCTAATTTTTCATGGAGGTCTCAAAATATTGAGAATCCTCAGACCCAGTCTAGCAGATCTACCCCTCCTGGTTTTCAAAACCAGAGATATGCTCTTCCCTCTTCCCATCAAGCTCCATCTGGGAGCTCTGATATAGACAAGGTAATTTCTGCCCTTGGAACCTTGACCTCTGTTGTGCAAAATGTTGATTCTAAGGTCCAAGGCATTGAGTCTAAAATGCATATAGTTGACTCTCACTCATAATCTATAGCTAAATTAGAAACCCAACTTGGGCAACTAGCCATAGCTGTAGGTAAAAGAGAAGAAGGAAAACTTCCGAGTCATCCCATCCAGAACCCTAAAGGCCAGCAATTTAAACAATTGAAAGCTGTAATGGTTCTTAGGAGTGGTAAAGAAGTGGATAACAAGGTGAGTGAGAAGAAACATGATAAAGATGAAGGACTTAAGACCATGAAGAGAGACCTTGAGATTGAAAAAGAGAATGACCTATCCCCCTCTCCTGTTGTGTCTAACCCCATTGTGACATATGAGCCAAGGGTTCCTTACCCTCAAACTTTGGATGCTCCTTTCCCTTCTAAGAAAGACAAGCAAAGAGATGACATCTTAGAGACTTTTAAGCAAGTTAAGGTCAATCTTCCCCTCTTAGAAGCAATTAGATAGATCCCAGCCTATGGTAAGTTCCTTAAAGACATGCGCACTTTTAAAAGAAAATCTAAAGATGACAAGTCTAAAAAGGTTCTTCTAAGTGAACAAGTAAGTTCAATTCTGAAATGTGATACTCCCCCTAAGTTCAAAGATCCTGGTGTCCCTACCATTTCATGTTTTATTGGCAATCACAAAATTGAAAGGGCACTTTTGGATTTGGGTTCTAGTGTCAATTTGATACCATATTCTGTTTACTTAGAGTTGGGATTAGGTGAACTGCAAGTTTCCAACTGTACCCTTCAGCTTGCTGATAGGTCGGTTAGGACTCCTAGGGGGCGAATAGATGATGTCTTAGTGCAAATTGATAAAGGATTCTTTCCTGTTGACTTTGTTGTGTTGGATATGGACCCTAGTCATGCTTCTAAGCAGATCCCTCTTATTTTAGGACGTCCCTTCCTAGCCACAGCTAATGCTACCATTAACTGTATGTCGGGAATCATGGATGTCTCGGTCATGAACATGAGGGTTAGGCTTAACATTTTTAAAGCTTCTGCTCAACTTGTGTTTGAAGATGAATCCGAATGTTTCTTTGTTGATATGATTGATGGTATGATTGAAGAAGTCTTGCCTGCTATTCTTAATAGTGATCCCTTGGGAACCTGTCTTTCTCATGGGGATTTGAGGTTATTTGAATTGGAAAGTACCATAAGTGAGATGAATTTTATTCTTGACTCCACTCCTTATCTTGAGTCTTCCTCTTGTGTGTCCACATATGAACCTCTTCCCCCCTTGGTTAGTTCTCCTATGCCACCTTTTATTGTATCTCCACCTAAACTTGAGTTAAAACCTGTCCCTGATTCACTCAAGTATATGTTTTTAGGCCCCAAAGAGACCCTACCAGTTATTATATCTTCTCTTCTATCTTGTGATCAAGAGGAAGAGTTTATTCATGTTTTGTCTGATCATAAAGGTGCTATTGGATGGTCGGTTGCTGATTTGAAAGGGATTAGTCCCACAATTTGTATGCACAGAGTTCATTTAGAGGATGATGTTAAACCTGTTAGGCAAATGCAACATAGACTGAACCCTCACATGAAAAAAGTTGTCCAGGAAGAGGTAGTTAAGCTTTTGGATGCAGGCATTATCTACCCTATTTCTGATAGTCAATGGGTTAGTCCAGTTCAAGTAGTTCCTAAGAAATCTGGCATAACTGTGGTTAAGAATAATGAAGGTGAACTAATTCCCACTAGACAGACCATGGGGTGGAGGGTGTGCATTGATTACAGAAAGCTGAATTCTGTCACTAGAAAAGACCATTTTCCCCTCCCATTCATTGGTCAAATTTTGAAAAAGTTAGCTGGACAAAGTTTTTACTGCTTTTTAGATGGGTATTTTGGTTACAACCAAATACCTGTCTATCCTGAGGACCAAGAGAAAACCACATTTACATGCCCGTCAGGTACCTTTGCTTATCGGAGGATGCCTTTTGGGTTGTGTAATGCACCTTCCACATTCCAGAGATGTATGATGGCCATATTTTCTAATTATATTAATAATTTCATGGAAGTGTTTATGGATGATTTCTCTATTTTCGGTTCTTCCTTTGATGTGTGCCTTACTAATCTATCCATTGTGCTGAAAAGATGTGAAGAAGTGAATCTTGTTTTGAGTTGGGAAAAGAGTCATTTCATGGTCCAAGAAGGGATTGTTTTGGGACATAAAGTGTCCGAAAAAGGGATTGAGGTTGATAAAGCCAAGGTTGATCTGATTTCTAATTTGCCTGTGCCTTCTTCTGTGAAGCAAGTCAGATCTTTCCTTGGTCATGCTGGTTTTCTATAGGAGATTTATTAAGGATTTTAGCAAAGTGGCTCGTCCACTTACTAATCTTCTTACCAAAGATACTCCTTTTGTGATTAATGAGTCTTGTGTGCAAGCTTTTGAAAAGCTTCGATCTTTATTGGTGTCAGCTCCTATTGTGCAACGCCCTGATTTTTCTTTGCCATTCGAGATCATGTGTGATGCATCTGATTTTGCTATTGGGGCTGTTTTGGGTCATAGGGTCAATAGAATGCCTCATGTCATATACTATGCTAGTAGAACTCTCACTGATGCTCAAAAGAATTATTCTACTACTGAGAAAGAGTTGCTAGCTGTTGTATTTGCACTTGATAAATTTCGTCCGTACCTTTTGTGTTCTAAAGTGATTGTGTTTACTGATCATGCTGCATTAAAACACTTATTGGCTAAGAATGACACTAAGCCAAGACTCATTAGATGGATTTTATTACTCCAAGAGTTTGATATTGAAATAAAATATAGGAAAGGTTTTGAAAATTCTGTTGCAGACCACTTGTCTAGAATCATTACTAAGTATACTGATGACTCAGTTCGATTTTCTGACCACTTTCCTGATGAGCAACTATTTACTGTGTCACGTGCCCCTCTCCCTGGTTTACTCACATTGTGAACTACCTCGTCACTAGGAAGATTCCTCCTCACTGGTCCAAACAAGAGAAAGATAGGTTCTTCTCACAGGTAAGACATTACTATTGGAAAGATCCTTATCTTTTCAAACATTTCCCTGACCAAGTGGTACGACGATGTGTCCCCGAGAGTGAAATCCATAGTATTCTCACATTTTGTCACTCTTATACTTGTGGTGGTCACTTTGGAGGTCGTAGGACAGCTGTTAAAGTCCTACAAAGTGGGTTCTTTTGGCCCACTCTGTTTAGAGATGGTCACAAATTCTGTCTTGCTTGTGAGCGTTGTCAACGTACGGGTGCCCTGTCCCGTCGTGATATGATGCCTCTTTCCCCTATTCTGATTGTTGAAATATTTGATGTGTGGGGCATTGATTTCATGGGTCCCTTTCCCCCATCTTTTGGCTTTGTATACATATTGGTTGCTGTTGATTATGTATCAAAGTGGGTGGAAGCTTAAGCTACTAGGACTAATGACCACAAGGCTGTGGTCAAGTTTGTGAAAGAGTACATTTTCTGTCGATGTGGAACCCCTAAAGCCCTTATTAGTGATGGAGGGAGTCACTTTTGTCATCGATCTTTTGAGGCTTTGCTTAAGAAGTATTCTGTGACTCATAAAGTAGCTACTCCTTATCATCCTTAGACTAGTGGTCAAGTTGAGGTGTCAAATCGTGAAATTAAGTCTATCCTTGAAAAAGCGGTTCGACCTGATAGAAAAGACTGGTCTTTGAGATTGCATGATGCTCTTTGGGCCTATCGTACTGCTTATAAGAATCCCATTAGGATGTCTCCTTACCGGCTTCTTTTTGGTAAGGCTTGTCACTTGCCGGTTGAGTTAGAACACCGTGCTTTTGGGGCTATTAAAACTTTTAATTTTGATATGAAACAAGCAGGTTCTAACCGTAGGCTTCAATTAAATGAGTTGGAAGAGTTGCGTAATGAAGCCTATGAGAATGCTAAGATTTATAAAGCTAAACCTAAAGCTTTTCATGATAAAACGATTTCTCGTAAATCTTTTGAACCTAATCAAAAGGTTTGGCTTTTTAACTCTAAGCTTAAACTGTTTCCTGGCAAGTTGAGATCTAGATGGGATGGTCCTTTTGTTGTCCAACAAGTGTTTTCCTCTGGGGTAATTCAAATTTTGGATCCTCAAGATGGTAGAGTTCTTATGGTTAATGGTCAACGTTTGAAACCTGTTGTGACTCATGATATTAACCCTGGTTTGATTGAATCCATCAACTTGGTCGACCCTGTCTACTGTGATTAGTGGTGGGGCAATCTCTGGCTGAAGACATTAAACTTAGCGCTTGTTGGGAAGCAACGCAATCTTTTTAGGTGATTTTGAGTCTTATTTTTATTTTTATTTTTATTATTATTTTTTTTAATCAAGGTGTGCTTGTGTTATTGAATGTGATTCTGTACTTGGTTTTTGGCTTTTGAGGTTGGTAATGGTTGTGAAGGCGCTTTGGGAGTGTGATTGCTTTACTTACATGGAAACAACTTTCCTCGTGCTATCAGGTTGTATTGCTCTTTTCTCCATTTTTCTTTATCTTATTGTTTTCTACATTGAGGACAATGTGAGGTTTAGGTGTGGGGGGAAGGCAAAATGAAAATTTTGAGAAAGATTAAACTTGAAAATTTATGGGTGAATTTGATTTTGGGAAGAGATTGAGTGTCCAAATTGTGTATGTCTTATTCCTATTATATGGATTTGATTCATGTGACCCATGCTCATTAGAGATTATTTCTAGCCTTGACTAGTTGAAGGCCAAAATTTTTGCTGTGCTAATGTCACTATATAATCGATTTTGAGTATGAGATGTAACCCCATTTATAATGTCATGATGAGTATTCGTTAAGCATTGAGTTTCCCATTGACTTTTCAATCAAAAAAAAAAAACAAAAATCAAATAAATGAAATTAATTAAGTTCTGCTTTCGGTACCAATGTTCAGGTCCTATCTATATTCATATCTTTAATTGCCTGAATATGTACTAAGTGTTTCTCTGAGTGTTATCGTTATTCATATCTTTATCCACTCAAGAAAGCACATGAAATCAAGTAACTTATGAAAATAGAAAAGCTCACCAAAAAAAAACAAAATAAAAAAAATAATCATTTGATTTGGCATTGGGGACTCGATTTTGAAAAATGCTCTTGTGATTTTTGTTATGTGGGGTGAAATTTTATGCTTATAGTTTACTACTTGGTTTCGTTGTGTACTTAATTTGCTTGACTTTTGGCCTATTGACTTGGTTGGAATTGGAAATCTTTGATAATGAGTTGTGGGTTGGTAGTGAATTGATATATGTGATTTGGAGTGGACATTCATAGTTAGATCACTTGATTTTCTTCCTTAATCTTGTTCTACTTGATGGTTTAAATGAATATATGCATTAATGATATTCTTTGCTCGAGGACTAGCAAAGTCTTGGTGTGGGGGAGTTGACAATTCATATTTTATATATAACTTTCTCCTTCATTGCACCTACTTTTATGTCTTTGAAATATATTTTTATGAAAAATAATGCATATTTTATATGATTTTCAGGTAGAAATAAAATGAAAGAATTTAGGAGGAGTTGTTCAATTTTACTTGGATTTTTCACAAGTACAATGCCTAAAGTCCAAGTCCAAGAGCCCAAAAGAAGAAAGAAGAAGAGCAAGGCAGCCATGCTTGGGCCTGTGCATCACGGCCCATTGTCAAACTCCAACCCAGCCTCCTCTCTCTCTCTCTCTTTTTTTTTCCTCCGCCTGGGCCTGGCCCAGCACCAGCTTTCTCCTCCTCATTCCCACACTTCTTCTCTCCCTCCGTTTGGGCCTGTTTTGACGGCCCAATGGCTCTAGCTTGCCTCCCCCTTCATTTTTTCCTTCTCTACTTTCTTTCCGTGTGGGCCTATGCTGCAGCCCAGTCGTGCCTCCCAGCAACTCCAAGCCAACATCAACTCATCTACTCTTCATCTCTATTCTGCACATGATCAATTGTTTACCTAGTCAAAGCAATTAAGCAAATTAATATTATACTTATGACTAGCCATAACCATGCATGTAACATCCCAAATTAATTGGAATTAATTTCATTAATTTTGGGGGTATCCTAAGGGGTGGATTTTCCACTATAAAAGGGGCCAAGGTTGAGGGAAAAAGGACACACACACATTCATCGGCTCTCTTACTCGAGCATCTTCTTATTCTTCCATCTTTCATTTTTCTAGAGAGAATCTTTGGAAGATAAAACCATTTGGGTTGAGAGGTTTGGAAGAAAATAAGCTTCATTAGCTATTTTTCTCTTCTCTTCTCGTCTCATTTGTGAGTCAACTTTGAGAGTTTACACTAAGTTTCATAATTTTGTGTAATTGAGTATAAGGTTTGGGTATAGGAAGTGAAATATACCAATTCCAATTGTGTTTTTGCTAACTATGGCCGGCTAAACTACTCATTCTAGGATTAGGATGGATCCTTGGTAATAATATTATTTTTCTAAATTCTTATGGTGTTGTTCTTGTCTCTTTTGCATAATCTTGAGTTTACATTTGATCATCATCTACTCATCCATTTTAATACTAATGTTTAATCATGTTGATGACACTAGTTTAATTTACTATCTCAAATGAATATTAGACCTTGTAGGCTAATATGATAATTATGCAATTGGACTTAAAATTATAATTGTTTAAATTGAATAATTTATGCTAGAAATTAGTGAGTTATGTCTAAAAAGAATAATTCATGCTAAACCACTAGATAAATTATGTCACTTTATAATTATAATCATCTTTTTAATTTATGACCTAATGCTTGTAGCTTAGGTTGAACAAGAGACAAATTGAATCCCCATTTGAATTAGTAATTAATATTGGCATCAAAGGTGAAATCCGAAGTCCTAGATTTTTCTCCTATTTGAATTCTCTCTGCTTTGCTACTCACTTACTCTTCTTTTGTTCCTTAAATTATATTGATAATCGAACTCATAAAATTGTGATTATTCTTTATAATCGGAAAGGTTAAGTTTAAGAATCAATATTGTTCCCCGCGGGATTGACACCCCAATACTCGCTAGTCTACAATTAACCTTGTGCACTTGCAAGTAAAAAGGGTTTTAAAACATACATATAAAATCCACATCAATATACCTATACTTTCTATCTTTATTATGCTTAAGGATACTCTCCTAATTAATGAGATTAACTTCTGCAATATCATACTCACAATCCTTTATCTCTAGATCTCCTTCCAACATTTCACATACATATTTACTTTTTAATTGAAAGATGGACTTTTTATAGATCATGTCGTTTTGGATTATGGGAAGGGTCCAATCTCCTTTCACATCTTTGTTTTCATTGTCTACCACAAACTCTTCTCCTTAAAGATCACCAAGACTAATCGACCTACTCTTCATCATATGGCTTGTTTCTTCATAATCACTTTCTTCATATTCATTGTCCAATACAATTTCAACAATCCCTTTATTGTTATTTAGGGCTAGGTTTAAAGCCTTATCTTCACTAAGCTCAACATAATCTAAGCTTCCCAAGGTTTCAATAAGCTTGTTGTTCTCCCTATTTTTGCATTTATTAGCATAATGTCCTACTTCTTCACATGCCCATCATTTACAGTTGTTTTTTCCTACAAGACAATAATCTATTTTCCTACAAAATCGCCGTTTTTTAGAACTAGATTTGTTATAATATTTTCTTCTATATTTCTCTCCCCTGTACTTGTTAAAGCTCTTTTTCTTATAGAATTCTCTTTTTCTTCTTTTTACAGGTTCCTTTCCCCATTTGTGAAGTGAATCCCAGCAAGTTAAGAACTGCTTTTTTATCTTCTTTTACTTCTGGAGATCAAGACATTGATCATGACCCATTTTCGTAAATAAGAGATTCTTGAACCAAGGGTGCCAATGACATCTGTTCTTTCAAGTGATGCTCTCTATTTTTCTTTAATTGTGGAATTTATAGGATATGAGAATTCAACAATATGATTTTCTAGATCTCTCATATCCCCTAGTTTTGTATTATTAATCTTTCATTGCCATTCTCTTACTTTTTCTTCATAATCAAGTTCAGGTCCAATGAATTCGGTTTCAATCTCTTTGCATAAATTTTTGAACATAGCAGCTGGTATTTTCATCATTCTTAATGTATTATTACTTTCTTCACTTAAGGAATCATACTAGTCAACTACATTATCAGAAAAACTATGTTCGATATAGTTTAGAAAATTTACAGCAGTCCTTGTAGTATTTAGGTTTAAGATACTATTCATTCCTCTTTTCCAGTGCTCAAATATTTCTTTTCTATTATGGGCTTCATCAATGTTTAAGATGTATTCTGTTTGACTAATTGGGGTTAGGTCAATTTCTTCAAAGGTCGTGGTTTTTCTTGGGATGAACTCAAAGAAAAAATTGGTAGTATATATGTCCTGCTGGAGCATACCTAGGTTTTATGAAATGAGTATTTCTTCTAGAAGGTTCAGCAAATTCTTCAGACTTAGGAACGACATTGTTAACAAGATTGATCTCTTTTTCTCCTGAGTCGAGTTCTTCTCCAATCTCATTGATCTCATTTTTAATAGTCATTTTATCATATTTTTTATCCAGTTTTCTCCTAATTTCTTCTAATGGTAATACATTGAGATCTTCTAATTTAATCAGATTTATCTGCTGGTATATTTCTTCTTCTAATTGAACATTAACAATCTCTTCCTTATCATCAAATAGCATGTCATACTTATCACTAATTGCGCTCATAATCTTGTTTGATTCTTCTGGATTTTGTTCTTTCTCGAACATTTTCTGTAGCTTTTCAAGAGTATACTGCTTATACTCCATCTTCTTTTTCTACATTCTCAGCAGATTTTTCATCAGATTGTTTTCCTACGTCTTTTTAGATTTTTATATCTTGTAATGGAAATGGACTTTTGTTTTTTGGGTTTTGGAAAGGATATTTCTGTTGAAATGGAGTACTAATACTTGGAATATATTTTTCGCTATGCCTAACTTCGTTAATAAGAGAAAGATGGATTGCAGTTGATTGATTCTTAAGCTCCTTGACTTTAGTCTTAATTTTAGCTAAATTTGCTTTTAACTCTAAAACTATATCAGTGATATAGTTTGATTGAGGTGCTAGTGGAGTAATTCCTTCCGGTAAGTGAACAATGGCCCTGTTTGGCAAGCGGCTGTTCGCTGTTTATATTAGCTATTAACTGTCAGCTGTTTGAGTTAATAGTTTGTATTAGCTATTTGAATTAGCTGTTTGTTAAAAATTTGCTTGGTAAAATTAGCCGTTTTTGATGAAGTTGTGAGACAAAAAGCTAATTCTTCAAAAAGCTCTTCCAAAAAGCTCATGGAATTAGCTTTTTCAAATTAGCTTTTTAGACCCAAAAAGCTCTTTAGGCCCAAAAAGCTCTTTTGAAAAGCTCCTTCACCAAACACCTAAATTAGCTTTTTCACTTGGTCAAACAGCTGATTTTGATTAAAAAAAGCTCTTTTTGGCCAAAAAGCTGTTTACCAAACACCCTCAATATGTGAATAATTAGGACCAGGAAAAGCAGGTGATGATTCAAGCATTAATCTAGTTAATTAGCACTACTATACGCTATAGGGAAGGAGATGTAGTGTATATTAAGACCAATATAGCTTTGCTTGACCACAAGTGGGTATTCACCATATTATGTCAATCCATGGGTTTCAGTCCCATCCCCCTCAACGTCTTGAGAACTATTCTCCTGGTCAAGCCCTTGGTTAGTGGATCTGCTAAATTTCTCTCGGATCTCACATGTTCTAAGGAGATGACACCATGTTTTAGCATATGTTTCACAGCACTATGTTTGATTCAAATGTGTCTCTTCTTTATGTTGTACGCGCTGTTATGTGCAACTCTGATAGCTGTATGTGAGTCACAGTGAAGGGAAATAGTCGTAGGCTACCTCCCCCACAGTGGCATATCTGTTAGTAGGTTTTTCAGCCATTCTGCTTCTTAACCTGCTAACTCAAGAGGAATGAATTCAGCATCTATGGTGGAGTGAGCTATACAAGTCTGCTTGGCAGACTGCCACGAAATAGCTCCTCCACCTAAGGTAAATACATAACTACTAGTAGAACTGACTTCATCATTATCAAAGACCCAGTTTGCATCATAAAATCATTCTAACACAGTAGGAAATTTATTAAAATGCAAACACCAGTCCATAGTACCTCTTAAGTACATAAGCAAACGAAATAATGCATCCCAACGTTCTTTGCTAGGGTTATGAATATAACGGCTTAGTCAACTAACGGCATAAGCGATGTCAGGTTGAGCATAGTTCATGAGGAACATCACACTCCCTATGATTTTAGCGTACTTACTTTGGGAGGCACTGGGCCCTTTATTCTTTTTAAGATGTATGCTAGGGTCATACGGAGTTCTCACTGGAAACACCTCAAAACATTAAATTCATTCAACACTTTCTAATGTAATTAGACTGACACAAAGAAAAATCATCATTAGTCTTTCTGATCTTAATCCCTAGGATTACATCAGCTTCATCCATGTCCTTCATTTCAAAATGAGAAGACAACAATTTTTTAATCTCAATAATAACATTTATATTAGTGCTAAATATCAACATGTCATCCACACATAGACATATTAGCACACAATCTGAACCTATTACCCTTGAATACACACAGAAATCAGAGGTGATCAAAACAAAGCCATTTTGTACTACTATGCTATCAAATTTTTCATACCAATATTTAGGAGCTTGCTTAAGGCCGTAAAGAGATTTCCTAAGCCTGCATACTTTATTCTCCTGTCCAAGAATTACATGACCCTCTGGTTGAGTCATATAAATGTCTTGCTCTATGTTAACATTTAGGAATGCTGTTTTCACATCCATTTAAAGCACAACAAGACCATGGATAGCAGGTAAGGCAACTAGAGTTCTAATAGTGGCTATCTTAGTCATAGGAGAATATGTGTCGAAGTAGTCAAGCCCCTTTTTCTTGTTAAATCCTTTTATCACTAGTCTTGCTTTACATTTGCCAATAGAACCATCAGGTCTTAACTTCTTTTTGATAATGGGTTTACAACCTTTAGGTAGTTCAACCAACTCCTAAGTTTGATTAGAAACCACGAAATCTAATTCACTTTTAATGGCTTCTTTCCAGGAACTAACATCTATAGATCTCATAGCTTCTTCATAGGTTTTTGGATCTTCTTCGATGAAGAAAGCAGATACTATTTCATCAAACATGAAATTGATATCAAAGTCTTCAATCAAAAAATTAGTGAGGAAGTCAGGACCGAAACTAGTCTCAACTCTAGGTCTCTTACTCCCCCTAGGTTCATCAACTGAGATTCTAACACCAGAACTGGAGGTAGACAAAGGCACACTGTCATGCACAGCTATGGTTTCATGCATAGTAGTAGAATCATTCTTTTGCAAAGGAAATACATGCTAAAAAAATTCTGCATCCCTACACTCACTGATAGAGAAGTCATTCAATGAATGCAACACTATTTTAGGCGTAACCAATGAACACAGAATTGAAGGTTTTAGAACCTGCGTTTTCTCATTTGGAATCAAGTAGGGGAACTTTATCCAAACACCCCCACACTCTTAAGAAACTTAAATTAGGAGCGTAGCCTTTCCACAATTCATAAGGTGTTTGGTCTAACTTATGATAGGGTACTTTATTAAGGATATAGCAAGCAGATAAAACAACTTCCCCCCACATATTATCAGAAAGTCCTGAACTCAAAAGCATGGCATTCATCATTTCTTTAAGTGTTTTATTTTTACATTCGGCTATCCTATTTTGTTGGGGAGTATAGGGTGCACTAACCTCATATATTATGCCATTTTTCTTAGAAAAGGCTGTCAGGGTGTTAGTCTTGTATTCTCCACCCCTATCGGTTCTAAGTCTCTTAATCTTTCGATCAATTGGTTTCCTACCTGCTTTGTATTTCAAAAACACTTCCTTAACCTCATTTTTGGACCTAAAGAGGTAAACTTTGGTATGTCTAGAGCAATCATCTACAAAGATGAAATACCTTTTTCCTCCCTTATTAGCTGTGTTTTTGAAGTCAGCTAAGTCTGAATGTACTAGTTCCAGCAATGCTGTTTGTCTGCTAGTAACCGACTTAAAGGACTTTTTGGCATATTTTGCTTCTATGCAGACAGAGCATTTGATGAAATTTTCAACATCTATAGCAGATATAAGTTTCATATTTTTGAGTTGTTTAATGGATGCA
This sequence comes from Carnegiea gigantea, assembly GCA_029747015.1. NCBI lineage: Eukaryota > Viridiplantae > Streptophyta > Magnoliopsida > Caryophyllales > Cactaceae > Carnegiea > Carnegiea gigantea. The sequence goes on along the minus strand of JAKOGI010000348.1, from coordinate 380,556 downwards.
AAATTAACATGACCTAGCCTACCATGCCACAAATCAACAGACCTAGCAATATAAGCATAACTTGAAGCATTTTCATTCATGGTCTCAGAAGCAAGATTCAGTACAAACAAGCTTCCATTCAGGTATCCTTTCCCAACAAAGACCCCATTATGAGATATAACAATTTTGTCATCTCCAACAACAGTTTTCAATCTAGCCTTGTTGAGAAGTACACTAGAAACTGAGTTTCTACGAAGGGAAGGCACATACAGCATGTTGCTTAAAGACAGTAATTTACTAAAAGTAAATTTGAGAAGAATCTTCCCTTTACCCATGACTCTAGCTGTCGTAGAGTTTCCCATGCAATGCGTTCACCATCTTCACGTATTTGAAGTCCAGCATAGCTTTTTGTTGGCACAGAAGTGTCTTAAAGCTCCAGTATTGCAGATCCATTCAGCATTGTTTGCGACCAAGTTTGCCTCTTCTACCACTACACAGATGATTTCTACATCTTTGGCAAGGTTCGCCTGGGCTACAGGCTATCGGTTCTACTGTGACTAGCCTTTGCAAAGTAGACACTGGTATGCTTTGTGCCCCGGCTTGCCACAGACATAGCACAACCCCTTTGACTTCTGGATCTTATTGTTGAACTTGTTCTGTTGCTTAACATAGTTCAGCTTCTGGTTCTTCTTACCTTTGCCTTTAAATCTCTCTCTATTTATAGGTACAATAGATTCAACTTGGTTAGCTTTAGAACAATTTAAAGAAAGAGAGTCCATCTTATCTTTCAGGCGATTGGCTTCTTATATTCTCAAGTGGCTAATCAGTTCCTGTAGAGTGAGATCTTTCTTCTTATGTTTCAGCTGGTTCCTATAGTCACTCCAGGATGGTGAAAATTTCTCGATGAGCACATTGGCTTGCAGAATTTTGCATATCTTCATGTTCTCACTCAAAACTTCTGCACACAAGTTCTCATAAACATGAACCTGTTCCAAGATTGGCTTGTCATCAGTAATCTAAAAATGCAGCTATTCATCAACCACATATTTCTTCTTTTCAGCGTCGTCAGCTCTATACTTGACCTCCAATTTCTCCCAAATGATCTTGGAAGATTTGAAGATGATAAACAAATTGAACAGGGGGTTAGTCATACAATTCATTAGGTACCCCCTAACCATTTTGTTGTCTTTCTCGAATTTTTTCAAGGTAGCCTCACCAGCAGTCTTATTTTTATCTTTGACAGATCCATCAGGGGAAGCAGCAGACGTTTCAGATGCATTGTTCTCTTCAGGTAGGTCAGAGAATAACACAAAATTCACTTCTAACTGTTCACAGAAAATCAGAAGCTTTTGGGGTAAACTTTTGTAGTTGGTTCTATCCAGAGGTTTAAGTTTTGAGAGATCTGAGAGAGCCTTGTTAATAGAGAGTGCCATCGATTTGTGTAAGTGCAACAGAAAATAAATCACATCAGCTAATACATCAGAAACACATTTACACCCAAAGGTACATCGTATACCATACTTTTTCAATCAATTGGTTTAGTCAAAACAGAACTCAAAAGTCGGAGCAGCATATTAAATGATTTAATAGACCAACCACACATGCATTTCAAGTGGTGTAAGTGCAACAGAAAAGAGAGTTTTGAAAATTTTGAACCCTCATATAGCTCCTGTTCAACTTATTCTAGTAGTCTTTCATATCCATCATCTTTGTCTACCATGGAAGTATCACCCTCATGTCCCTTATTCCCTAGCTCACCATTGTCTTCTTCATCCATATCACCCTCTTGATAAAACATGTTATTCCCACGATTTTTGCTCATCCCAAAAATATCATTAAGTATTCTCATAGTATCAATGTCACCAAAACCACTTTCTGATTAGGTATTAGTAGTATTGTGGCCTTTATCCTAAAAAAATGAAGGTGGTTTAGAAATTTCCTCCCCATGATGCACCCACTCTTTACAGTATGGCCAAAAACCATTAAACATGAGATGATGTGCCACTTCTTCTTTCATAAAGCAACGATTGTGCCCAACTTTGCCTTTATTATAAGGGCATACGATCACTTTACTACCCCTAGCATTACAAAAAGCAAATTCCAAAAATGACTCAACCCCATTCCTATATTCAAGAGAAGTTCTATGTGTATGAATCCAACTTTTGTTCATTATAATTTCTACCAACCCACCTACAAGGTCATCACATAAGTCAATATAAGCATTATAACTAAGCATTGGCAATCAATAAAGGATGAGGGGAAAAGAATCACGAGGGTCATAACAACACATTAAATTCATCTGCTTAGAGCATACTACCCCATAAGAACTAAGCAAATTTAAACATTGACAATCACTAAAGGAAGGGGGGAGAAGAATCACAAAGATCACACCAACAGATCAAAATTATACGCTTAGAGTATACTACCCCATAACAACTAAACATATTTAAACCATTAGCTACAAATTCAATCATATTAACAAGTTAAATACCAAATAAGAAGACAATGAAAATAGAGGGGAACACGAATATAAAATCTGTCGAGACAGGATGAACTGATTCTGAACATTAATCAACATATCCCTGAAACTAGTTGATAAACCAGTTTATTTGGAGTTTGACATAAATATTGCAAATATAGAGCATTCAAGCTCAATAAATATATCATATATTCCGTTATTTCCCTGAAAAAAGTAGCCTGAAAGTACAGATTGCAGGGTAATACTCATTTCAGAATCACACTAGCCCTCAGCAACAACCACGTAAGCGGCCTCAGCAGCGACAAGAAAAGAAACGTGCTGTGAACTTTGGAAGCACACATATTAGCTCATCTGTCTATGGAGGGCCTAAAACAATAGAATCTGAAAGCAGCCCAAATGCAGTACCACTGAAAGGATGGCTATTGATGGTGAGAATGAATGCATTGTTTTCCCATGTTCTTTGTTGTAGTAGCTATTGCTACACTTCCTGTACAGTGAGTGCAATATCATCTAAACAAGAACAGAAGGAAGCATGAAGTGCACCATGGCCCACCAAAAAAAATGAAGGAAAAAAAGAAAAGGGGAAAATACGAGGCATTAATAGGTACTAACAATCAGCACTATCTGCTATTCCTATCTCTTTGCTCAGTTACTGGCAGCAGCTGTAGCTGCAGCACTATCTGCTATTCCTATCTCTGCCGACCCAGGAATGCTCCTCAGAAAATGGCTAGATGACACAACTGCCCATGTCAGTCCTTGATGAGACTTTGGTTCTGAACTAGTAATGTCGGTTTTAGTCTCTCAAAGTTCTGATTTTCCTGAAGTTGTTCTGCCGAATAAAACATTTTTATGAATCATGGTTGTGGAAGGTGACTAACGCAAGTAACGTGGCTAATGAAGGTGCTTTATGAGATGTATGATAAGAAAAGGGAAGAAAAATAATACTATCAAACATACATTTGCAGAACTTGTATTACTGCTCTCATGTTTGCAAATTCCCTCCCCCCCTGCCCGCCCCAAAAAAAACCTATGTGCTTGCTCTATCTAACATACACCATTCCCTCCTTGTTGTGGATAACTAGATCCTGCTTTAGAAGGGTTTATAACCGCAAGCAAGATCCATAATATATATTTGTATTATTCTTCGGTAGAGGTTGGATGGAAATTCTTGCCACTTAGTGTGTTTGCATATGGTTGTATACTATTATTTTAGTTTCTTCTACATGATTTTCTTTGAATTTCAATATGCATATTTTTGTAATCTAGTTGATTGAACAGATCATAGGAGCTAAATTGCAGAACTTTCATCATCCTCTACCACCATTCCCTCCTTGTTGTTGTTGTATTCTTGATATGGAAATCTCATTCTTGAGGAAGTGAATTAGTGAATAACCATGAGGGATTCTGGAAATTAAATCAGAAAAATGGAAAAAAAGAAAGGGAAAAAAATAAGAAAAAGGCAATGATGCAACATAATCTACCCTAAAATTAGATCTCTGCACGAAGAGCTCAAGCAAATTCTCACCAGCAAAATTTCCAAGCACCATAAAAAAATTCAAATTCACAATATACTTCACACATTCAAAGCCTTCCAGAAAACAAACACACAGAGAATTATTCTAATTTCCCATACTCTGAGTACATTCAGATTAACAGTTGAGGCTAGGCTTACCTTACGAAGACGTCGTATGTGAATCGCTGGCTAAGTTCAGATAAAAAACAAACTCACATAACCCTTAATTTCTTCAAGTGGGTGCCCTAATTTTGCCCTGACTGTTTGTTTTGATGCTCCTATTCGATAGTTGCCTAGAATTTGTTGCCCAGAAGTGTTTGTTACCCAGAAAACGCCACCCATAACGAATTCAGGGCTTCACTTGCACTGCTCAGATGAAGAACACCTAGAATTTGCTTGCGCCACCTAGATGAATGAACTACCCAGAATTCAGGACTTCTGAGGAAGAATTTGCTGCCCAGAATTTGAATTAAGGAGTTCGCTTTCTAGGAATTAAGAAGTTTTGTAGCACAAATCGAATTCACTAGGCTATCACCGGCTAGATTGATGAAGAACGAATTGAGGATTGATTAAACTTTTAGGGATTGATATATCGATGAAGAACACTGAGTTTTTTGGTTTTGGGGGCGTGGGTAGGCGCTAAATTAAAGCTGAGATTTTTGGTGGGGGGTAGGCCGCGGGCAAGTTATATTTCATAGGGTGATTTTAATTATTTTGCTAAATATTTGTGTATTATTTAATTATTTGTTCTATTTTTTTGGCTGATATATTTAGATATACAAATTACCTTATTAGTATATAAGAAGTAATTGTAAAAGCCCTTTTCAATTCCCTACACTTAATAAGTATAGGAATAAGTTCATAATTTACCCGTATTTGTTGAGTGTGGAATCGAAAAAACTACTTAAATCTTATTATTTTTCTTCCCACACTTTAATTAAGTGTGGTGATATAAATGCGGGAGGATGCATTATTTTTTGTAGTGCAGCTATATGAAATGCAAGACTCAGATTGTGACCAGTGATCGTAAGACCTTGCTTTGATACCATCTATAACATCCCTTCCCTATAGGCCCAGTGGTGTTAGTGATTTCTAAAATCGTGGAACGAAACAGACAGAGTTTCACCTAAAAACAGACCATAGCTTAGGCTTATAGCCTTACATTAGGCACCCATAAAAAAGAAAACATAAGGAATGTATCTAAAAAACTTGATGGCCACATGCCGGAGACTACAACTTTACGACTCACACACCCAGAGTACACAAACTAAGAAAATAAATCAAAGAAACAAATGAAAGGCGTGGCCCGATGGATCACACATCCGGAGCAACAGGGTTTACATTCCGAAGACAAACTTAACTCTAACCCACAAAACGACTGACCATCCAGATGGTTCGCCCACATAGATGATTGACCTGTGCAGCCATTCAAAGTGACAGCTAGTTAATATGCAAAACATAAACTAAGGTCATCAACTTACAAAATCTTAAGAACCTATAACTACATCACCTTACATCACTAAGCACATCAATCTACAGACGACTCCTTGTACAAACCAAAAAAGAAGAGTTCTAACTTGATTACACAAACTGAGACTTCTAGCTGTCATTTGAATAAAAGGTAGACCTCGGCGAAAAGGAAAATGAGGAGGTGAGCTATCACACGCTTAGTGGACAACCTACATAACAAAAAACTAGCACTATTACATATAATACCATCATTAGCAGTCACATAAAAGTTTTACTTAATATTGGCATATTAAGCATATAAGACAAATTATACCTAATAGTTTGTCAATAGCACGCAAAAATGGGAAAGGTAGGCTATTTGGTTCTCAGATTAACATTCAACATTAAGAAGGTTCACTTGGCTTATCAATTTAAACTCTTTTAGCATAAAAGCAAAAATAACTACCAAAAAGGGATTAAAACACTTAATTAAACTAAGTAGGATCATTGCAAAACCCACTTCACATAAAAACGGCTATTTCTATTCCAATAAAAGTCTACGTTCAGGTACTTGCACCTTTTTCAATAGTATACACACTTCACAAATCATTTTAGGGCATATTTCCTAAATGAGCAGTTTTCAGCTTATAATAAGTGATAAAATTACTTTTAGGGCATTTGATTCACGAGTTAGTGCCCTCTTTTAAGTGATTAATATAACTTACAACTCTTTGTATCCCCGTGGCCTCCTTAAGTCAATGGACTCTTGCTATCATCACGGTAGTCAATTTAGGATTTTCGGTCAATTTGTGATCCTCATGTCTACTCCCAAGACCGAGTCCTTTACAATTAGCACTATTTCCCAGCCCAAGACATCTTAACTGAAATTCACTTTCAACATGTAAGAAAACAATCATGTTCATTAGAATGACCCTTGGATCAATAAGTATCACTTACAAGTTATTTGACCTTGAAGTGTCACATACTGCACTTTTCTCAAAAGACAACCTTGATATCATCTATAAGCATTACATGTAGAGGTAGGCAAACTTGAAGAATGATTTGGATTCGATTACATAGGCAATATATTGAAGTTCGCTAATTAAAACAACCCTCAAAACATCTCAATTGCACACTTGCTGTTAAAAGGGCAAAACAATTCATGCCTTGACAAAATCGCTCTAAACACGGCTGTGGAAAGTAGTAGCAGCAGTTAGGTCATAAAAGACTTGCGGTCTCTCAAGCACACTTCACTTTCAAAATGTATGAGGAGCTCAAGTTTAACTATACAACCTTAGATGTTTCAATCTATCTTGAAAACTATAGTTTCAACTACAAAAACAATCAGTAAAACCCATTGTAAATCAAATTCATAGGTAGATGCAATCATGCGATTTAGGAAACTAAGTCTTAAAATGTTCCTCGAAAGACTTTTGAACCCTCACTTCAAGTACGCAACAAAAAAAAAACAATATTTGAACCTAGGTTGGCTTGGTCGACTCACAAAGTGATCTATCAACCAAAATGGATCTTTCTTAAACCACTCCTAGCATTAATTAAATGCACGCACATACGGGTACAAAAGGATTAGAATTGAGGTTAACAAAATGACACCAAAATATAAAAACTCACATATGGGTACAAGTTGAGACTCATTTTGAAAACTCAATCACAACTTAAAACTCTTCCAAATTGGATTCGGTTGACTTAAAAGGGAAGGGAATATTTTCGCCAGGTGAGTATTGTCCCAATCCACTGGTAAATCCATAGTCATAGCCTTAATCACATCAATTAACTTGAACTCTACCTGATCGTATCGTAGCATACATATAAAGAAATGAACAACAACAAAAGCTCACTATAACTCCTAACTTTACACCCACTGTTTTCCTTCCTTTAACATCACGCAAATGTAACCCCAAACATTAGAACCTTTTGAATACAATCATCCATTCATCATGAAGCAATTCCAATCCCTTATCCTCGATTGAATTTCAAGCATACACATTATAATGCCATAACTAAACCAAATCCAAGGCCAGATTTCAAAGAATTTTAAAGGTAATGAAAAGTAGGAAGTGAAGAATTACCTACCTCGGTCCGAATTTGACTTAATATTTTGTTTGGGTTAAGTTTAGCATGGGTTTGGTTCGCCCCTTTGGTCCCCACCCCTTAATAGTTGCTCCACCGCTGAACCTTCACTGGCTAACCCCATGGAATACCCTCCAAAACACCGAAAGAGCCCTCGTGATGCTAGTCTTCTCTGTCTCCCACTCTTTCACAAGGCGTTGCGTCTGCGACAGTTGCACCCACGTGACTTACTGCAGCTAGTTTGCCAAACGATCGTCGCCGCTGCCCTAACCACCTGCGAATGCTACCTGTCGTTCTTTTCAGTCATGGAGAAGGAGAGGCAATGAAGCAAAAATATTTTTTAGCACATGCATGACCGAGAACTCAGCCCCCTCCCTTCTTGAATTTTTTTTCTTTTAAACTCAGTAAAAGAGGATGAGGTGGTTAAACTAGTTGGGCACTGGCTAGCTCTAAAATCAAAACTAATTCAACTAATTCCAAAGGAAATCATATAAGCATGCACCCAAATCAATCAATAAAGCCAACTGAACTCCAACTCAGCAAATAGACCCTAGCTAAGACGGCTCGTCTCTTATACCTTCCGTAGTTCCCAGATAATAACTTAAATAAATCCATAAACTCCTAATGCTAGCATGTCACAAGGCGCGATTATCACCCTCTTCCCCCTTAAAAGAATTTCATTCGTGAAATTCTATAGTGTATGGTAAAGTAAAGCACGAGGTTCTCAAACACATAGCGCAACCCACACAAACTCAACTTCAGAATCCAAAACTTTACAATGAAATATAATTTTAAAATTGGAAAGTAAAAATTTTATGGTATCTAGTCTCCTCCTCGCCAGTCCTCTTCAAGCGTCTACTCACTCTATTAAGGCGCCAAGGGTAAGTCATGTAGAAGAGGGGCAAATGAGTTGGCGTGGACAACTTTATCAACTTATGTTTAAAAAAACTTTCAACCTTATATCTAAGCAAAATCAGCGTAGCAACCAACTCTATATTTATGCATCGGTATGAGTTGGAATCTAGCTACTTTTGTGCATGGCAACTCAGACAAAATAACCAAGGTCACATTAAGACCGTCCACTAACTCAAGTTCATTATAAAATTTTAAAGCATGAGAAAATCGAATCATTTTAAGACCATGTCAATCAACTAGGGAGCTTTCCTATCACAATAGCATAGTAGAGCATCAGATAGCATCACATAGCGTCACACTAGTAATAAAGAAACTCAAAGCCATAATGTTCTCACATAAGGCAAGAACTACAGCCACTTGGAGACTAACAATAATAAGTAACATTAGCCACTATATCAGCAATATGGCAAGGAAATTCAAGGGAGCTAGCATAGCACGTTATAGTATCAATTAACAAGGAACATCCCTCAAAAAATGAGGTCACTAGTCGGCTCAAGTGAATTGGTTGGTTAGTTTAGTGTGTTGTTCACAACAGGAGGCATAGTGGCCACAATACCTAACACCTCGTTATAACATGCCAAAGAGTGGTGAAAACCAATCAGAACTATAGTGATGGCACGTAGCGCCATATGTAATTGTCTACACAACTATATGTAAATGTAAAGTCTAGGTTGCAGTTTCAGAGTCCAGTGGTAAGCCTTAAGGCCCTTCCATAATAATTAAAAGGTAGTTATCATTGATGACTCTATGTGCTCATGGTTAGCCCCCAGTCAGTTCATTACGTGAAACAGTTATGACGTCGAAAGGTATATTTTAGGAAATGGCGGGGGCACTAAGGCTATTGGTTCCCTAGGTGGTCATTACGTTCACACTTAACCAAAAGGTAGGTTTCTACAAAGTAGCAATTGCTTCGATCTATCGCAACGACATCACCTTGGATGCATACTTTCCTCCTTGAACATGAAATATACAAATTGAACACATGTAAATGCAACCTCTTACAATCATTACATCATGGATCAAATATGTGTAAAGACCCACTTAAACTATACCATAAGGTAATAGAATTCACGGAGTGCAAATAACAACACAGAGGTCATACTGTGTAACAAATTACATAAGTTAAATCATTAGGCTAATTCAGCTACATGCCTAACCAAACTTAATCCAACCAACGCCAAGAAGTGCATTCACTAAACTATTCATTCACAAAACGCAACAATGGTAGTTGATAACGAATCTAAGTAACCACATAAGCTTCGATGGCCTTTACATTGCATATAATTCCATGCTTATGCTCCAAACACACAAGCTTAAGTTATTATAACACAGGAACATATTTAGACGAGTATGAGCAAGTGCAAACCTTCATTTTGCAACCTATGGCCCAAAGTATGCCTAAACGGTCTATAGGAAACATCTATTCCATTGGGAATTGTGTCGAATTTAAGGACTCTGGTACAGAAGATAAGTTCACTAATAGGCTGTTCTGGCTTTCGTACTATGCATTAATACTAAAAAGAGAACTCGTAATGTATGAGTCATTTACCCTAGTAGGTGACATATGCGGTGTAACAATTTGAAAGTCTATTAGGTTCTTCCTCGCATTCTCTTTCTAGCTATTTTGAGGTTTAATTTAACTAGAGTGCTGCAAATCCCATGACAAGAATACAGTCCATATGACATAAAGCTAACCATAAGATAGACTTAGTAGTGTTGTTAGTTCCATGACGAAAAGTAGAAAATATACCATGTAAACAGCACCAATCCACCAATTAAGTAAGGACTGATGATGAAATTCATACAAGTAACGACGATAAGTATACAAAATGACACAAATAACGGTAGTGCAAAATCAATAGAATTCCATCACTATCACCCAAATTTGCATGCAGGCATATGAAAATCTCATCTGATTTCCTTGAGCAATCCAGAATTTAAAGAAAGAAGGTACCATCTAGTGGAAATTTTAATCAGAGAAAATGACCCTAATCACCTCCTAGTAGTTCATCCTTGACTAATCCTGCGATGTACATAACTTAGCATGCAAACATTCACAAATAGCATCCAATCACACATAGAGACACATTCTTAAGCTTAAACTCATGTATTATCACAACATAAGTGTAATTCCTCAGATGGAATAGCAAATCCTCATTTAATAATTAAAGAAGACTTTAGCAATCCAAAACATCTAGGTTTCAAAAAAAGGGGGAAGTAGTTTAACAGCTTCTAGGCCCCCTCCTTACCAACTTTTAAGTAAATCTGCTCACTCCGTTCTAGGGTCTGAAGAGTGAATCATATAAAAGGGCAAAGAGTAGGCTTGAGTTAATTATTCCCGCCTTTTTGAGTTTAAAACCAAGCATATAGCTTAAAAGACGTCGTCAAAGATGCATGCGTAAAAACAGTTACTGATAGAGCTAACACATAGCTTACTCATGAGAGCACAAGTCATTTAGCTCATACTCTAAAACATAGCTTACTTTCTAATCAATTGGTTGATTCAATTCAAACAACAACCAATCAAATCACATCAACTAATACATCAGAAACACATTTATGCCCAAACGTATATCGTATACCATATTGTCAGTCAGGAAATACCTAGACAGCTATATGAAATGCAAGACTCAGATTGCGACCAGCAGTCGTAGGACCTTGCTCTGATACCATTTGTAACACCCCTTCCCCGTGGGGCTAGTGGTGTTAGTGATTTCTGAAATCCTGGAATGAAACGGGTAGAGTTTCACCTAAAAACGGACCATACCTTAGGCTTATAGCCCTATATTAGGCACTTGTAACCAAAAGAATGTAAAGAATACATCCACCAAGCCCGATCCCCACAGACCGAAGATCACAACTCCATAGTCACACACCTGGAGTAAACCGATGACTTCTACCTGCCCTTTCAAGAATAGTTGGAGCTGGGAAAAAAGAAAATAAGGGGGTTGAGCTACCACATGCTCAATGGATAAACTGCATTCTGAAAAACATAAACAGTTTCATACAATGAAATAATTAGCAATCGCATAGAACTTTTACTAAATATTGACATATTAAGTATATAAGGCTAATCATACCTAATAGCTTGTTAATAGCACCTAGGAACGGGGAAGGCATTTGGTTCTCATATTAACAATCAACATCAAGAAGGTTCACTTGGCTTACTAACTTAAAGTTTTGTAGCATAAAAGCCAAAACAACAACTGAAAGGAGTAAAAGCACTCAATTAAACCAAGTGGGACCATTATAAAACTCATTTCACTTAAAGACGGCTATTTCTGCTCTAATATAAATTCTTGTTCAAAGAGTACTTGCACCTTTTTCAATAGTATACATACTTTCCAAATGATTTTATTGGCATATTTTGTAAATGAGTAGTTTTCAACTCATCACAAGTAACAAAATCGCTTTCAGGGCATTGGATTCAGAAGTTAGTGTCGTCTTCAAGTGAGTAATATAACTCATGACTTTTTGTATCCTCAGCGTCCCCCAAGGTCAACGGACTCCTACCCTTGTCAGGGTAGTCACTTTTAGGATTTCCAGTTAATTCGAGATCCTTAGCTTTACTTCCGAGACCAAGTCCTTTGTAATCGGCACCATAATCATAACCCAAAACATCTCAATTGAAATTCACTTTCAACATGCAAGAAAAAAAATCATGTTTAAATTGAACCTTGGATCAATTAGTATTGCTTACAAGTCATTTGACCTAGAAGTGTCACAAACTGCACCTTTCCAAAAAGACAACCTTGATAGCATCCAGAAGCACTACATGTAAAGACAGGTAAACTCAAAGAATCATTTCGATTGGATTGGATAAGCAATTTATTGAAGTTCGCTCAGCAAAACAATCCTCAAAACATCTTAAGTACATAGTTGCTATTAAAAGGGCAAAACGATTCATGCCTTGATAAAATCACTCTAAGCATGGCTACGGGAACTAATAGCAGCAGTTACGTCATAAAAGACTTATAGTCCCTCAAGGACAATTCACTTTCGAAATGCATGAGTAGCTCAAGTTTAACTAAACAACCTTGAATGTTTCAACCTATCTTGATAACTATAGTTTCAAATACAAAAAGAATCAGTAAGACTCATTGTAAATCAGATTCACAGAGACATGCAATCATGCGTTTTAGAAAACTAACTCTTAAGAAGTTCCTATGAAGACTTTTGACCCCTTGCTTCAAGTAGGACAACAAAAATCACATTTGAACATAGGTTGGCTTGATTGACTTATAAAGTGATCTACTAACCAAAAAGAATCTTGCGTAAACCATTTCTAGAGTTAATCAAATGTCTCATATATGGTACGAAAGGACTAGAACTGAGGTTAAAAAAATGACCCCAAAACATAAAAACTCACATATGGGTGCCAGTAGATGCTCTTTTCAAATACTTCATCGCAACTTAAAACACTTCCAAATTGGGTTCGGTTGACTTAAAAGGCAAGGTAATATTTTCACCAAGTGAGTACTGTTCCAATCTGCCAACAAATCCATATTCATAGCCTTAATTAAATTAATCAACTTGAACTCTACATAATCATATCACACCATTCATATAAAGACAGGAACAACAATAATGGTTCACAGTAACTCTAAATTTTACTCCACCTATTTTCCTTCTTTTAACATCGCCCAAATGTAACCCCAAACATCAAAACCTTTTGAATATAATCATCAATTCATCCTGAAGCCACCATAAATCAATTCCAGTCCCTTATCCTCCACTGAATTTCAAGCATACACATAACAGACCCTAATCTTACCATACAAATCAAAATCTAACGGTAGATTTCAAAGAATTTTGATATTAATAATAAGTAGGGAGTGAAGAATTATCCATCTCAGTTCGAATCTAACTTAGGGTTTAGTTTGGGTTAAGCTTGGCATGGGTTTAGTTCGTTTCCTTGCTCCACACCCACTAGCTATTGCTCCATTGCCGAACCGCTGCCAACGAATGCCATGGAATCATCACTGGAATACTGGAACGACCCTCATGACACTAGTCCTCTATGTCTCTGACGCATCTCCTAGGAGTAAATCCTCAAAGAGACGCAAGGGATAGAAAACTAAACCAATCTTTAGATACAGAAACACCACTAAAGATCAATCTAGCTAAGAACTAAACTTATTTAAGGACACAGAAACACCACCATAGACAAATTTAGGGCCTTTAAATGTGCTTAGGATACAGAAACACCACCTAAACCCAAGTTAAGATTCACTTGATCACCACTCTAGTTGGCCTAATTAGAGATAAGCAAGTAGAGAATTTAAGGTAACACCACTGAGGAGTTTCAAACTCAACTTTAGATTTCAAATATTCATCACTTGATTTACAAAATGAACCTTTGGACTACTTATAAGGACGTCCAAGGCCTTTCCTCATACACTAGGTGACCTTTAGGAGGTTACTTAATGATTAGAAAACTCACTAAGTACACTTGCTTAGCTAAGCACATGGATTAGTACAAAAATGAATCAAAGCAAGAACAAATGAGTACATTAGCTTCAAACTAATTAACTTAAGCTATTCCTTAATCCTTCTAGGCTTGATTAGTCATGTTTTCCTCCCTAGGAAGGAAAACATACATGGCTGCCATCTCAAAAGAACCAAGCGTATGCATGCTTGCCACTTCACGCTAGAGTGGTCAATTCTTAGCTCGCAAAGTGGCTTCTTTTCCTTACTCCACGTGGTTGTTTCTTCATGGATGAGTCACCTGGTGACTAAGCACTAGTAGATAGGCAAGCACATACTCACCTTAGTGGAGAAAACCACCTAAGACTGTAAATCTCTTAGGTTAAGAAAACGGCTGCAGGGTGGTGTGCAGACCAGCTGCTTTGCAGCTATTCGGCCACTGCCTTTTAATGACTAACCTGGGATTTTCTTGCATGGGAGGAAACCTCAAGATGTCTAGAAACCCCCCTTTTGAAAATCACGATTTGGATATCATTAAGGACCTTAATCAACCAAATCTTTCCAACCGTGCAGTTTCAGGTGCCTACTGGGCAACTTGACGAAATCAGCTAAACTGAACCCCTTAACGTGCTCTTCTTGGTTTGTGCTTAACATGACAAATAACTAGACATTCTAACTGAACTAATAAAAAAACATTACAATGATTGGATGTCGTTTAATCTAAAAATAAGAAAAACAAGGCCGGGTACAAACTGTCCTAAAACTACAGCCTGGATAGTTTGAGTTTAAGAGCTAAGTTGAATTATCAAACAAAGTCCAAATGAGCTGAAACTTATTTTTCTAGGAAGCTAACTTCCTGGACTTTAAACCTAGGTAAATTATTTGACCTAAACCTCAAGGAGGCCTAAGTAATTAAGCTCACAAAGCCAGGTATGCTGCTGGATTTAATCCGACAACTAGCTCTTCTTGAATTTGCAAAAATCTGATTAAGTCCTTGAACTTTGACGACTAATTTGGATTACCTTGGCTACCATGCACCTCCAATTAGAGTTCCTTGAGGGATTTACATCAGTCTCCCACCGTTTCAAAAGGCGTTGCTTGTGCAGTGGTTGCACCCTACGCGACTCGCCACTGCTGGGTGGCTCAACGGTTGATGCTGCTGCCTAGCCACCTGCGTGTGCTACCTACCTTACCCACCTCCCCTCCTTTGCTCCTCTCTCTCTCGCTCTCTCTCTTTCTCTCTCTCTCTCTCTCTCCTCCCCCTTGTCGTGGAGAAGGAGAAGTAATGAAGTAAAATTTTTTTGTTCACGCGCATAACCGAGAACTTAACCCCCTCCCTTATTTTTTTTCCTTTTAAACTCACTAAAAGAGGATGAATTGGGTTAGATTAGTTGGTACTAGCTAGTTGTAAAATCAAAACTAATTCAACTAATTCCTAAGGAAATCATATAAGCTAGCGTCCAAGTCAACCCAATAAAACTAATTGAACTATTACTCGGAAAACATACCCTACCTAAGACTTCTCATCTCTTGTAGCTTCCTTACCTCTCGAATAACAACTTAAATAAATCCATAAATTCCTAATGCTAGCACGTCAAAAGGCACGGTTATAACACTTCCCCCACCCCCAAAAGAATTTCGTCGTCAAAATTCAGAAGTGCATGATAAAGTAAAACACGAGGTTTCCAAACAAATAGCACAACCCATAACGAACTTAACACCAAAATCCAAAACTTTACAATGAAATATAACTTTGAAATCGAAAACGAAGAAGTTTATGGCATTGAGTCTCCTCCTCACCAATTCTCTTCAAGCGTCTACTCACTCTGTTAAGGTGCCAATGACAAATTTCCTAGAAGAGGGGCAAATGAGTTGGCATAGACAACTATAACAACTTGTTTAAAGAAAAACTTTCAACTTTATATCTAAGCAATACCATCCTAGCAACCAACTCCATGCTTGTACATCGATTTATGTCGGTATCTAACTGCTTTGTGTACTGCATCTCAGACAGAACAACTAAGGTCAATTCAACAGTGTCAACTAAGTCAAGTTCATTTTAAAATTTTAAAGCATGAAAAAATCGAATCATTTCAAGATCAAGTCACTCAATTAGGGAGCTTTAATATCACAATAAGGTAATGGAGCATCACAAAGCATGACATAGTATCACACTAGTAATAAAGACACCCAAAATCGCAATGTTGTCAGATAAGGCAAGAACTACAGCCACTTGGAGACTAAGAATAATAAGCAACATTAGCCACTATATCAGCAATATAGCAAGCAAATCACAAGGAGCTAGCATAGCATGTTACAATATCAATTAACAAGGAACACCCCAGAAAAGGAGGTCACTAGTCGGGATAGCTGAATTAGTTGGTCAGTTCCGTGCGTTGTTCACAAAAGGAGGTATAGTGGCCACGATGCACAACACTATATTGTAGCATGCCGAAGAGTGGTGAGAACCAATTAAAACTATAGTGATAGCACATCATGCCACGTGTAGTTGTCTGCACAACTATATGTGAATGCAAAGTCCAGATTGTAGTTTTAGAGTCCAAAGGTAAGCCTTGAGACCTCTCCAGAATAATTAAAAAGGTAGTTATCATTGATGATTCTATGTGCTCATGGGTTATCCCCCAATCGGCTCACTATGTGAAGCACCTATGAGGTTGAAAGGTACGTTTTAGACAATGGCAGCGGCACTGACGTCATTGCTTGCCTAGCTGGCCATTGCATTGATACTTAACTCAACCAAAAGGTAGGTTTCTACAACCTATCAGTTGCTTTGGTCTAACATAGCGACATCAATCACCATGGATGTATGCTTCCTTCCTTAAACATGAAATATACAAAGTGAATGATAGGCTCACAAGCACACGGTGGCGCTGTAGCAAATCAAGGTTGATCCCACGGAGACTAGATTGGTCTATTAGCTATATTCCGTCAAGATATACTAAGCGAATCCAAGTTTGAGATTAAAATGTTAATAATAAACTATCTAATGTAGTGGATAAAAATCAAGGAATTAAACAAATCAAGCAATTTTCCCAATCCAAAATATCAAATAGACACTTTTTCCTCTAACGGTTGTTTTAAACCTAATAATCGAAGTTTCACAACCCTCTTTCAAGGTGAAGTGAAATACCTAAATCTAACCAATTATCCTTTCTCAAGGGCTCTTGATTTATTTAGGCTCATCAAGCATGCAATTATCAAATCAATGGTTTCTCAATCGATTTGACTTTCTCAAGACTCCACGCAATCAAGGCAAATCTTAGGATTCGGGTATTAGATTTCGCCTCTCAGTTCATCACCCAATACCCACAACATGCAAGAAAGTGATCAAGTTTTTCCCAAGGCAATAAGCATCTATGATTCGATAAAACAATCCAACAAATTCGAAACCACCAAAGTTAACAATGTAAGATTGGGAAATAAGCTAGAATTTGCATAAATCCAAGACCAAAACTACAAATCTAAATCAAAATTGCAGAATATGAATTCTAAAATAAGGGTAGAAAAGAAAGGAAGAGAGAAAAATTGCTCAACCAAAAATCGCCCTTGAATATGTCGATCGCAAACCCGATATGGTATCCATGCAAAATCTCACTTCGATTCTCTTTCCCTCCCTCTATCTAATCTAAACCAATCTATAATTGTGGATGAGTGATGAGTGATGGAATGGGATGTTGAATGTCTATTTTCAACTAAAAAACAGCCCTTTAAATAGCAAATGGAGCATCCTCAGCTGCACAACGAAGAAAGACAAAGAGATTAGCAGTTACAGGCTCACCATAGGCATGGTAGCCAGCACTGGCAGACTATAGTGCTTGCCGAATCTAGAATATTCTACTTTTCTCTTGCTCCAAGGGCATGGCAACTTAGGGGCGTCCATAGGGGGTTAACACACACTCCAGTGAAGGTCAAATGTCAGGTTAAAATGGTCCAAATTCCTGCAAATATTATCTAAGAACCATACCCAAGCATAAAACGAGAATAGGAGTATAACTTATGACAAAAGCTCATATATATATTCTCGAAAATGTGCTACAAAACATCCTAAAAATGATGTATGTAAAAGCACTTATCAAACTCCCCCATGCTTAAACTCTTGCTTGTCCTCAAGCAAACACTAGATAAAACTGACAAGGGGAGATGCATCTAGAACTCAGAACATGACAGCCTTCTTAAAGTACACAGGTCATAGCATATCACAAGCAAGAATATCAATCAATGGCAACCCCAAATAGTTCCTAAAACATTTCAAAATCTGAAGAAGGTGAATCTTTTCAAAGAAGTACATGACCACAAGCTCGACATCAAACTTCATCATCCCCAAAGAACCACATCATACAAGCACATGGAATTGATTAGAGTCTAATGGACAGGTAGAGCCTCACTTTTGGGAAATGTAGATAACTCCCGCTTATGTGTTTAAAATACAGCATAGGTTCACTCAAGACTTATTCTAAAGATGCAATCTACCATAGGCTTAACAAGACTCTCAAATTCTCCACCACTAGAATGCAATATGCACAAGACAATCAAGAGGACTTTATTTAGGTTCTAATATGGGCTAGAAGGGTTAAGGTAAAGGAGTGGACAAATGCATTTGAGACAATGTGGAGCTACTTAGCCAAATGACTAGGGAGCAACCAGCAAAACACCAAGAAACGTTGAAGTTCACTAACACTCCAAACCTCAAAATGCAATGAACACATCCCAATTAATTAAGTAGGAAATAAGTTGACAAATAAGGAACACAAGCTTTTTACATATCCAATGCCAATCGCAGAGTCATTTCCTTTTTTTCGCATTTTTCTTTGGCTTTTCTCTTTTTTTCTACAATGTAACTTTTTTTCCACAAATGAAACGAAAATTGCAATTATTAAAAGGTATAGGATCACTAACCATCAACTCACAATCGAATACACACACACACACACACACACACACACACACACACACATATATACATATATAACCCAAACAAGAAGGAACCAAAACAAATCCTCAATATCATCAATCCCTCAATAAACCAAAATACCAAAGCCACCTTAAACTCAATTATCCCCAAAATCACCTACTATGTAGATGAAGCGATACTCTATAGACTTGGCTTAAAGGTAGGAATAGGTGTTTGGCCAAGGGCTAATATGAAGGGATCAGAATAAAAAATGATATAAACTCAAAGGGCCTCGCAAAGGGGAAAAACATGTAATACAAGGGCAGGCTATTTGGCTATGTGGCTAAAATGATCAAAGAAAGAAATGTCCCTATCATATCATCAAATAAACACATGCTAATGCGGTTTTGAACAAGAATCTAGGCAAGTTCTAGTGATGCAACATGGAAGAGTTACACGCATGAAAGAAACATGAGAATAAATATAATAATTATTCCAAATAAGGCTCAAAATCTCACGGGATATCTACCAAAGTCTCAAATAAGCTCATAAAATGACTCCATGTACGAACATTAGTGCTAATGATTCCAAGGGATAAAATAGTTTTCAATCAAGATAAGGGTCAAAACAAGAAATATTCACAAAACCTTAAAAAATTTTTGCACCAAAAGGGATTACACACTAAAAGATACTCAAATTCATGAAAGCTATTTTGCCTAAATAAAAACATCATTGGAGGTTATCTCAATCTAATCCACACCATCGCTACATACAATCCAATACGCAATCCAAAAAACAACTAAATGCAAATCACTAATGCAAACAAAAAGAAACCTAAAATTATATGCTCTAACAAGTATGCAAACTAAAAACCAAAATGGAATACATAGAACTACCCTTCCCCCATGCATACATAAAGCACTATTATTCAAAAGAAAGAAAATTAAGAGAAGGGGAATGAAACAAAAGATAACAATCTCACCAAGTTAGGTGCTAGGCACACCTAAGCTAAGGCCTCCTCGCAAACGGGGCAAATGGAGCGTCAGCCACTCCATCACATCTTCAAGACTTTTCTCATTAAATCAGACGCAGTCAACATACGCATGAGCATATCAAACTCTTGGGACCATAATTTTGAAAATACAAGGTAAGAGGCAATAAGCAATATCACACCAAAGACAACAAATATCCTCTTAACCTTATAAAAGGCCTTAGAAAAATCATAGGAAGGATTAAGGAATGTAGTCCACATGACTTTCTTTGGTAAGTCCTCTAGGCATACATAATAAGGGTCAATAGAGGGATCATACCCTCTAAAGTAACCTAAGGACACATAATCATTAACATCCCCGCCAAGCACATCAAACACGTTATCATTATAGCCCAAATTAACATTAGCATCACAAATCAGGAAATTATTAATGGCCTGATCAAGATAGTACTCGGGGGACTGAGAGGGTAATGAACAAATAGGCAAAACATAGGATTGACCAAGGGGACTAGGAAAAACATTATTATAACCAAGGCTAGGAGACTCCTCATGCGTAAACATATCACATAACCCCTCCAAAAGAGCCTCAGCTAGATCATGCACCTCATCAAAAATATCTTCTGACTTAAAACATGCATCATTAACACTAAACCTACCAACTCCTCCAAAAGGTTCACCTATCTCAAGCCCCGTGCACTGAGCTAAAGAAAAGGATGAATCATGTAAGGTCAAGACAGCATCAGCATTGTCCCAGGGTGATGCAAAATCAAGTTGCGCATAGCATGCATAATACAGACATAAATATATATCATGGTCAAAAGACTTACACAAATCACACTAGAAAAGAGCATAATAAGATCCAGCATAGAACGTACAAGGATCAAAACATGAATATCTAGAAACACGACTAGCCTTCTCAAATTCAAATGAATCTGAAGCAATCTACTCAAGCAAATAACATACGTCATTAATATTTTTACCATGAAAACCCCAATACTCTAAAAGAATACGGATTTTACTATTCATGCTGGAATTCGGAGAAATGGAATTCATGCTCAAAATTTTTATAATGTTTTTAATTTTCAATTTTGTTTTTTTGGTTTTTTTTTTGGTCAAAGAAAAACAAAAACACTTAGTCAAACCTATCGAGAAAAACCGAATATTCGACACTAGTCCCAGACAACGGCGTCAAAAACTTGATAGGCCCACAAGTGCATAGTGGCATTGTAGAAAATCAAGGTCGATCCCACAGAGACTAGGTTGATCTATTGGTTATATTCCCTTATGACATGCTAAGCAAATCCAAGTTTGAGATTGAAATGTTAATAACAAACTATCTAATGTAATGGATAAAAATCAAAGAATAAACAAATCAAGCAATTTTTCCAACCCAAAATATCAAACAGACACTTTTTCCTCCAATGGTTGTTTTAAAATTGGTAATCGAAGTTTCACAACCCTCTTTCAAGGTGAAGTTAAATACTTAAATCTAACAAATTACCATTTCTCAAGGGCTCTCGATTTATTTAGGTTGATTAAGCATGCGATTATCAAATCAACGGTTTCTCAATCGGTGTGACTTTCTCAAGACTCCACATAATTAAGTCAAACCCTAGGATTCCAGTATTAGATTTCACCTCTTACTTCATCACCCAATATGCACAACACGTAAGAAAGTGATCAAGTTTCTCACAAGGCAATACGATTCAATAAAACAATCCAACAAATTCAAACGCACCAAAGTTAACAGTTCAAGACTAGGAAATAAACTAGAAATTACATAAACCCAAGATCAAAACTACAAATCTAAATCAAAATTGCAGGACATGAATTCTAAAATAAGGGGAGAAAAGAAAGGAAGAGAGAAGAATTGCTCATGCAAAAATCACGCTTGAATCTATCAATCGCGAACCTGATATGGAATCCTTGCAAGATCACATTTCGACCTTCTTTCTCTCCCTTTATCCAATCTAAACTAATCTATAATGGTGGATGAGGTGATGGGTGATGGAATGGGATGTTGAAATCCTTCTTTCAGCTGAAAAACAACCCCTTTAAATAGCAAATGGAGCAGTTACAGGCTCACCACAGGCATGGCAGCCATCACTAGTGGACCGTGGTCCTTGCTGGATCCGAAATTTTCTACTCTTCTCTTGCTCCACAGGCATGCCAACTTAGGGGCATCCGTGGGAGGTCAATATACACTCAAATGAAGGCTAAATGCCGGGTCAAAATGGTCTAAGTTTTTGCCAATTTCATCAAAGAACCATACCCAAGCATATAACGAGAATAGGAATATAAATTGTGACATAAAGCTCATATATTCCCGAAAAAGTGCTATAAAACATCCTAAAAGTGATGTATGTAAAAGCACTTATCAAACTTCCCCATGCAAATGCAGCCTCTTACAATCATTGCATTATACATCAAATACATGTAGACACCCACTTAAGCTATACTATCAGGTAATAGAATTCGGGGAATGCAAATAACGACATAGAGGACACACTGTGCAACAAATTACGTAAGTTAAATCTTTCAACTAATTTAGCCACATGCCTAACCAAACATAATCCAATCAACACCAAGAACTGCATTTGCTAAACTATAAATTCACAGAACAGAGCAATGTTCATTGACGACGAATCTAAGTAACCATATAAACTTCGATGGCCTTTACATTGCACATAATGCCATGTTTATGCTCTAAACACACAGGCCTAAGTTATTGTCACACAGGAAGATATTTATACGAGTATAAGTGAATTCAAATGAGTATAAGTGAGTGTAAACCTTTGCTTGTATCCTATGGTTAAAAGTATGCCTAAATGCGCTATACGAGACATCTGACCCATTGGGAATCATAGAGACTTTAAGGACTCACAGTATGACAGATAAGTTCACTTACAGGTAGCTTTGGCTTTTGGACTATGCATTAATGCTTAAACGACACTAGTTATATACGAGTCATTTACCTTAGTAGGTGACATACGAGGTGAAACAATTTCAAAGTCTGTCAGGTTCTTTATCCCGTTTTCTTTCTAGATGTCTTAAGGTTTAACGTACCTAGAGTTTTGCCAATCCGATGATAAGAATAAGGTCCATATAACCTAAAACTAAGCACATAATAGACTTAGTCATGCTGGTAGTTCCATGATGAAAAGCGGACGATATACCATATAAACAGCACCAATTCACCAATCAAGCAACAATACATGATGAAACGCATACAACTAGCAACAACAAGTATGCAAAAGGATAGGAATAACACCTATGCAAAATCAATAGAACACCATCACTATCACCCAGACTTCCATGTAAGCATATGAAAATCTTACCGAATTTCCTTAAGGAATTTAGAATTTACAGAAGGAAGGTACCATCAAGTAGGACTTTTGACTAGACAAAAATGACCTCCAATCATCTCATAGTAGTTCAACATTAACAAATCTAGTGATATACATATCTTACCATGCATACACTCATAAATAGCATCCAATCACACATAGAGACACATTCGTAAGTCTACACTCAAGCTTTATCATAGCATAAATGGAATTCCTCAGATGCAAAAGCATTATCATAGCATAAATAGTTTAACGGCTTCTACCCCCCTCTGTACCAACCATTTTTAAGTGCGTCTGCTCACTCCATTAAAGTGCCGAGAGGAGCAAATCATATAAAAGGGCAAAGAGCATGCTTAGAGTTAACTATTTCTAGCCTTTTGAGATCAAAACCAAGCATTCCTTCAACAACATTGTCAAAGATGCAAGCATAAAAATAGTTATTGATGAAGTCAGCACTTAGCGTACTCATGAGAGCATAAGTCCTTTAGCTTATACTCTAACGCATAGCTTACTTTTTCAATCAATTGGTTTAGTGAATTCACATAAGAATCAACTAATCACATCATCTAATACTTCAGAAACACATTTACATCTAAAGGTACATTGTATACCATATTGTCACTCAAGAAATATCTAGACAGCTATATGAAATGTAAGACTCAGGTGGCGACCTGTGGTCGCAAGACCTTACTCTAATACCATCTGTAACACCCTTACCCCATAGTGCTAGTGGTGTTAGTGATTTCTAAAATCTTGGGATGAAACGGACAAAGTTTCAACTAAAAATTAACCATTGCTTGGGCTTACAACCTTACATTAGGCACCTGTAACCAAAAAAAAAATGTAAAGAATATCCAACAAATTTATCGGCCATACACCGAAGATCACAACTTTACTGGTCACACAATCGGAGTACACAAAATAAGAAATGAAATCAAAGAAAGAAATGAAAGGTATAGCTCGGTGGATCACACGTCCGGAGCAACAGGATTTACATCCTAAAAACAAACGTAACTCTAACCCACTAAACGACTGGCCATCTAGATGGTTGGCCCACATAGCGATTCAAAGCGACAACTAGTTAATATACAATACATGAACTAAGGTAATTAACTTACATATGCATAAGAATCTATAGTTACCTCACCTTACATCATTAAACACATGAATCTGGGTGTAAATACATTTGACTCCTTGTACAAAGAAAAACAAAGACTTCCGACTTGATTTACGTAAATCAAAGACTTCTACCTATCCTTTCAAGAATAGTTAGACCTGGGGAAAGGGAAAATGAGGGGGGGATGTACCACAGGCTCAGTAGATAACTTGCATCCTAAAAAACAGCAATGATTTATAGTAACTCTCAACCTTATGCCCTCCGTTTTCCTTCCTTTAACAATGCCCAAATGTAACCCCAAACATCAGAACCTTTTGAATACACTCATCACTTCATCATGAGGCCACCATAAACCAATTCCAATCCCTTATCCTCCATTGAATTTCAAGCATACACATGACAAACCCCAATCTTACCATAACTAATCAAAATCCAAGGCTAGATTTCAAATAATAATAAGTAGGAGGTGAAGAATTACCCACCACTGTTCGAATCTAACTAAGGGTTTGGTTTGTGTTAAGCTTGGCACAGATTGTTTCGTTCCTTTGCTCCTCACCGGCTAGTTGTTGCTCCACTGTCGAATCGTTGTTGGCAAACACCATGGAATAGTCACCAGAACACTAGAATAGCCCTCGAGACACTAGTCATCTGTGTCTCCCACTCTTTCACAAGGCGTTGCAGGTGCAGTGGTTACACACCACACGACTCGCCGCTGCTGGGTGGCCCAACAGCAACGCTACTGCATAGACCACCTATGTGTGCTACCTGCCTTGCCCGCCTCCCATCCATTGCTCCTCTCGTTCCCTTGCTCTCTCTCTCTCTCTCTCCCCCTCTCTCTCTCTCCCCCCCCCCCCCGATCATCAAGAAGGAGAAGCAATGAAGCAAAAATTCTTTTGTTTACGTGTATAACCTAGAACTTAATGCCGTCCCTTTTTTTTTTTTGTTTTTGCTTTCAAACTCATTAAAAGAGGATAAGTTGGGTTAGACTAGTTGGGTACTAGCTAGCTCTAAAATCAAAACTAATTCAACTAATTCCTAGGGAAATCATATAAGCTAGCGCCCAAGTCAACCCAATAAAGCTAATTGAACTACTACTCAAAAAATAGACCCTAGCTAAGACTCCTCATCTCTTATACCTTCCTTAGCTCCCAAATAATAACTTAAATAAATCCAAAAATTCTTAATGCTAGCACCTCAAAAGGCACGGTTATAACAATCCCCCCCTAAAAGAATTTCGTCGTCAAAATTCTGAAGTGCATGGTAATATAAAACTCAAGGTTTCCAAACACATAGCACAACCCACACAAACACTACATCAGAATCTAAAACTCTGCAACGAAATACAACTTTGAAATCGAAAAGAAAAAAGTTTATGGTATCTAGTCTCCTCCTCACCAGTCCTCTTCAAACGTCTACTTACTCTATTAAGGTGTCGAGGGCAAATCGTGTAGAAAATGGGCAAATGAGTTGGCATGGATAACTATATCAACTTGTTTTAAAAGAAAAAAGCTTTCAACTCTATATCTAAGTAATACTAGCCTTGCAACCAACTCATTGTTTATGCATTGAGATGTGTAGGTATCTAACTACTTTTATGTATGGTAACTCAGATAGAACAACTAAGGTCACATCAAGACCATCAAGTAAGTCAAGTTCATTTAAAAATTTTAAAGCATGAAGAAATCAAATCATTTCAAGATGAAGTGAATCAACTAATAGGAGAGAATTGTAAAGCATCACATAGCATCACACCAGTAATAAAGACACCCAAAACTGCAATCTTGTCACATAAGGCAAGAACGACAATCACTTGGAGACTAACAATAATAAGTAACATTAGCCACTATATCAGTAATATGGTAAGCAAATCACAGGGAGCTAGCACAGCATGTTACAGTATCAATTAACAAGGAACACCCCTAGAAAATGAGGTCACTAGTCAGGTCAGCAGAATTGGTTGGTTAGTTCAGTGTATTGTTCACAATAGGAGGTATAGTGGCCATGATGCACAACACCACATTATAGCATGTCAAAGAGTGGTGAAAATTAATTAGAACTATAGTGATAACATGTAGTGCCACATGTAGATGTCCACACAACTATATGTAAATGCAAAGTCTAGGTTGCAGTTTCAGAGTCCAAAGGTAAGCCTTGAGGCCTTTCCAGAATAATTAAAAAGGACGTTGATCATTAACGACTCTATGTACTCATAGGTTAGCCCCAAGTTAGCTCACTATGTGAAACAATTATGGGATCGAAAGGTATGTTTCAGGCAATGGCAGGGGCACTGATGCTATTGCTTGCCTAGGTGATCGTTAGGTTGATGCTTAACTCAACTAAAAGGCAAGTCTCTACAAACCATCAGTTCCTTCGATCTAACGCAATGACATCAACCACCTTGGATGCATGCTTCCCTCTATAAACATGAAATATACAAAGTGAATGCATGCGAATGCAACTGCTCACAGTCATTATATTATGTATCCAATACGTGTAAATATCTACTTAAACTATACCATAAGGTAATAGAATTCATGGAATACAAATGAAGACACAGAGGTCGTACTGTGCAACAAATTAAATAAGTTAAATCATTCAGCTAATTGAGCTACACACCCAACCAAACTTAATCCAACCAACACCAAGAAGTGCATTTACCAAACTATTCATTCACAAAACACAACAATGGTCGTTGATAACGAATCCAAGTAACCATATAAGCTTTGATGGCCTTTAAATTGCACATGATTCCATGTTCACACTCTAAACACACAGGCTTAGGTTATTATCACATATGAAGATATTTAGACGAGTATAAGCAAGTACAAATGAGTATAAGCGAGTACAAACCTTCACTTGCAACCTATGGTCAAAAGTACACCTAAATGTTCTATAGGAGGCATCTATCCCATCAGGAATCGTAAAGACTTTAAGGACTCACAGTATGGCAAATAAGTTCACTTATCGGTGGCTTTGGCTTCCGGACTATGCATTAAAGCTTAAAAGAGCACCAGTAATGCACGAGTCATTTACCCTAGTAGGTGACATACGTGGTGTAACAATTTCAAAGTGTGTCAGGTTCTTCATCTCGTTTTCTTTCTAGGTGTTTTCAACTTTAATATAACAAGAGTGCTACCAATCCCATGACAAGAACAACGTCCATATGAGATAAAGCTAAGCACATGATAGACTTAGTAGTGTCAGTAGTTTCATGATGAAAAGCAGACAATGTACCGTGTAAACATCACCAATCCACCAATCAAGCAACAACACATGATAAAACGCATACAAGTAGCAACAACAAGCATGCAAAATGATAGGAATAACACCTACGCAAAAACAATAGAACGCTATCACTGTCACCTAAATTTGCATGCACGCATATAAAAATCTTACCTAATTTCCTTAAGAAATTTAGAATTTACAGAAGGAAGGTACCATCTAGTAGGACTTTCAATCACATAAAATGACCTCTAATCGTCTCCTAGTAGTTCAACCTGAACAAATCCAGTGATGTACATATCTTAACATGCGCGCACTCACAAACAGCATCCAATCACACATAGAGGCACATTCATAAGTCTAAACTCAAGCATTATCATAGCATAAATGCAATTCCTCATATGCAAAAGCATATCCTCATTCAATAATTTGAGAAGACTTTAGCATTCCAAAACATCTAGGTTTCATTAAAGATGGGAAATAGTTTAACGGCTTCTAGCTCCCCTCTCTACCAAATTTTAAGTACATCTACTCACTCTATTGTAGGGTCGAGAGCAGTAAATTATATAAAAGGGTAAAAAGTAGGTAGGAGTTAAATATTTCCACCTTTTTAAGTTCAAAACCAACATACCTTCAATAACGTCATCAAAGATGCATGCTTAAAAATAGCTGCTGATGGAGCCAGCACTTAGTGTGCTCATGAGGGCACAAGTCATTTAGCTCATACGCAAACACATAGCTTACTTTTTCAATCGACTTATTTACTCAATTCACACAACAGTCAATCAATCACATTAGCTTATACATTATAAACACATTTACATCCAAAGGTACATCGTATACCATATTGTCACTCAAGAAATACCTAGATAGCTATATGAAATGCAAGACTCAGGTTGTGACATATGGTTGTAGGACTTGCTCTAATACCATCTGTAACACCCCTTCCCCATAAGGCTAGTGGTGTTAGTGATTTCTAAAATCTTGGAATGAAACAGACATAGTTTCACCTAAAAACTGTCCATAGCCTAGGCTTATAGCCTTACATATGGAATCTGTAACCAAAACAAAAAGTAAGGAATATATCTAACAAACTTGGCGGCTACACACCGGAGACCACAACTCTACGAGTCACACACTTGGAGTACACAAACTAAGAACTGAAATCAGAGAAAGAAATTAAAGGTATAACCCGGTGGACCACACATCCGGAGTAATGGTGTTTATATCCCGAAAACAAACTCAAGTCCAACCCACAAAACGACTGACCATCCAGATGGTTGGCGCACACAGCTGTTCAGAGCGACACCTAGTTAATATGCAATGCATGAACTGAGGTAATCAACTTACATATGCTTAAAATCAATAATTACATCACCTTACATCATTAAACACACGAATCTGGGTATAAATACATATGACTACTTGTATAAAGGAAAAAGAAGACTTCCAACTTGATTTATGTAAAACGAGGACTTCTACCTGCCCTTTCCAGATAACTTAGATCTTAGAAAAAGGGAAAATGAGTGTGGTGAGCTACCACACGCTTAGTGGATGACCTGCATCTTGCAAAACCAGAATTGTTGCATATAATACAATCATTAGTAGTCACACACAATTTTTACTTAATATTATCATATTAAGCGTATGAGACTAATCGTGCCTAATAGCTTATCAACATCACCCAAGAATGGGGAAGGTAGGCCATTTGGTTCTAAGGTTATCGTTCAACATCAAGAAGGTTCACTAGGCTTACCAACTTAAGCTCTTTCAGAACAAAAGTGAAAATAACGATCGAAAGGGGTAAACACACTTAATTAAACCAAGTGGCATCATTATCAAACTCATTTCACATAAAGGCAGCTATTCTGGCCCAATAAAAGTTTTGTTCAAAGAGTACTAGCACCTTTTCCAATAGTATACGTACGTTCTAAATTGTTTTAGTGACATATTTCATAAATGAGCAATTTTGAACTCATAACAAGTGATAAACGCACTTTCAGGGCATTGGATTACCGAGTTAGTGCCCTCTTTAAGTGAGCAATATAACTTATGACTTTTTATTTTCCGGGGGCATCCTGAAGTCAACGGACTCCTACCCTTGTCATGGTAGTCATTTTTAGGATTTTCACTCAATTTGAGATCCTCAGGTCTACTCACAAGAATGAGTCCTTTATAATTAGCACTATTTCTTGGCCCAACACATCTCAACTAAAATTCAATTTCAACATGTAACAAAAAAATCATGTTCATTAAAATGAACCTTGGATCAATAAGTGTCGCTTATAAGTCATTTGACCCAGAAGTGTCACAAACTACACTTTTCTCAAAAGGCAACCTTGATGTCATCTAAAAGCATTACATCTAGAGATAGGCAAACTCAAAGAATCATTTTGATTCGAATAGAGAAGCGATTTATTGAAGTTTGCTAAGTAAAGCAATCCTCAAAATATCTCAAGTACACATTTGCTGTTAAAAGGGTCAAACGATTCATACCTTGACATCTAACCACGCTACGGAAAGTAGTAGCAACAGTTAGGTCATAAAAGACATATAGTCTCTCAAGCACAATTCACTTTCAAAATGTATGAGTAGCACAAGTTTAACTAAAACAACCTTGGATGTTTCAACCAGCCTTGATAACTACAATGTCAATTACAAAATGAATCAATAAGACCCATTGTAAATCAGATTCATAGGTACGTGAAATCATGCGTTTTAGAATACTAACTCTTAGAATGTTCCTTGAAAGTCTTTTGAACACTCGCTTCAAGTACGCAGTGCAGAAAAAATCACATTTAAACCTAGGTCGGCTTGATTAACTCACAAAGTGACATATTAACCAAAACGGATCCTTCTTAAACCACTTCTAGCATCAATCAAATGCGCTCATAAATGGGTATCAAAGGACTAGAACTGAGGTCAATAAAATGACCCCAAAACATAAAAACACACATATGGGTACAAGTAGGGACTCGTTTTGAATACTCAATCACAACTTAAAACTATTCCAAATTGGGTTTGGTTGGCTTAAAAGGAAAGGCAATATTTTCACAAAGTGAGTACTATTCTAATCCGCCGACAAATCCATAATCATAGCCTCAATCAAATCAATCAACTTAAACTCTACATGATCGCATCACAGTATGCATATAAAGAAAGGAACAGCAACAATATTGGTTCACATTAACTCTCAACTTTACACCTCCTATTTTCGTTCCTTTAACACCGCCCAAATGTTACCTCAAACATTAGAACCTTTTGAATTCAACCACCAATTCATCATGAAGCCACCAAAAACCAATTCCAATCTTCATCCTCCACTGAATTCGAAGCATACACATGACAAACCCTAATCTTACCATAACTAATCAAAATCCAATGCCAGATTTCAAATATTTTTGATATTAACAATAAGTAGGGAGTGAAGAATTACCCACCTCGATTCGAATCTGACTTAGGGTTTGGTTTGGGTTAAGCTTGGCATGGGTTTGGTTCGTTCCTTTGCTACCCGCCCACTAGCCGTTGCTGCACTGCCGAACCCTCAACAGTGAACTCCATGGAATAGCCACCAGAACACCGGAACAACCCTCGTGACGCATGTCCTCAGTGTCTCCCCCTTTTCACAAGGCACTGCCCGTGCAATAATTGCACCCTCACTTGGCTTGTTGCTTTAGACTATGCTCAATATTAATAAAACATTATAGTAGATAACTTTTGATCAAACAAATTATTTTTTTTAGTGATGCTACTTCCAATATTACCAAAAACAATGAACTATATCCTAATAAAATAATTACACTAGTTGTAATTAATCTATTGCGTATATTTGGTTAGCAAGTTTGCCAAACATTGGCTAGTAATACGGATTATTATAAAGACATATAGTCAGATATAAATGTTCTAATATTATGTATGTTATTTTCCACAAAAACACAATTATTATCAAAAAAAAATAAAAGATATTTTGTGTTCATTATTATTATTCTTTCTTATCTATTTGAACATAACATAAATATAAATATGGAATATTAAAGATTTTAATACAATATCATCTCAATTACGAATCCTATGGAGATAAGAAAATACCAACAAAAAATTTATTATAAAAAGATGTCAATTTGCTTTTGATTTTCCAAGTACGAGAATCTAAAACCAATATTAATAATTCACAGTGGTAAGATTATGTTACCTTTAACACATATTATTATTATAATATGTGAAACTTATCAGATTTTGTTTAATTTTCTACATACAAGATTCTAAGTGAGTATTAGTAATTTCTTGGTAGTGATAGTATCATTCCTTTAACACATTCTTATTCTGATATTTTTACTATCATACTATAAATAATTACTACAAATTACAAAGCTTGTGGATCTCTCATGCACCCCATGAATCCTTAACACTATTTTGCAATTAAAATAAAAACAAAAATACTCTCTTAGATGATGAATGGTTTAGATGGAGTGAGTGAAATCAAATTGATTTATCTCAAGAAAAGATATTAAAATTAGACATAACTTAGTGCACACACTTTCTATCGTAAGGAAATCCAAGTTGAACCAAATCTATTACCACCTTGTATTATGAATTTCAACTTCTCATAGTATAAGTGCACACACTTTCTATCGTAAGGCAATCCAAGTTGAACTAAATCTATTACCACCCTATATTATGAATTTTAACTTCTCATAGTATTGAATTTGTGAAAATTTAGGGCTTTGTATTCCCAAAACTCAAATCTTGAGTCCTCTGCTTTCGAGTGACCCATTTACCAAATACACTGCTTTCAAGAGACCCATTTACCAAATACACCAATTGATAGAGTTCGATTTGTTTTTTTCTTTCATTTCTCACATATCAGCACTCCTCCCCCGTCCCTCCCCTTTCAAACTCGGTGGCCTTGGAGAGGGAAAAAAAATAAAATAGTTAAAAGATTTTTGCATTCTAAATCTTCACTTCGTGTCTTACAACAGAAGAAAACCAAATTGAAGAATGAAGACGGTTAATTATTCTATTATGAAGAATGACAAGCAACACACTTATCAACCCAACATTAACTTTACGGTTTATACTTTAAGCATGTTTAACATTTTTCTACCCACACTAGGTTTGAAAGTGTTTTTTAACTTGTTACAATGCAACATTATCGTAATCATATGCAAATGTATATGTTTAAAATGCAATAATTTATTAAAACAATCAATTGGCAAATTGATCAGCCTCAGTGAAAAACATCAAAATAGATAATGAAGATATGTCATAATCTATGTCTTGAAAAAAAGGGGCCATGATTCAAGGGAACATTATCAAGCATGTCACGAACAAAATAGCGAAACTTAGTAATTAATTCAGATTAACATGCCCAATAACATGTGATAACTTTTATAAATTAAACACGGAATCTAATTTAAGTATTTGAACAACACAAAGACTAACCAAGTAAAAGCTATTTTTTTATATATATTTAATGAACAAATAACCTACTCATAGCGAAAATTATTAGGAAAATCAATAAACAAACTTCTCGGCATGGTGAATGACCTCAAAATAGATAATAAACAAAGCTCATCATCTAAGTAGACATAATTGAACATCCAGTGAACAAATCTGTGACTTTAGTGAATAATTCAAATCAACATACCTAATAAAAGATGATAACTTTTATAAATTAAACAAATGGAATTTGAATCCTGAATAAAACTAAAATATCACCAACAACGTGAACAGCTTTTGCAAAGTAATAAATTAACAATAGTAAAAATACAAACCATTAATAATGAAATAGATTAATGACGATGACTAATTGCAATTGTTTCGGGACTTTCTGGTTTCTCCAAGGATGACATAGGATGAGAGCAGGCTTACATGATAGCAAGGGTTGTACGTTTGACGATCCACTCCATGAGTGTTGAACTTGCAAAAAAGGCAACCATGGATTGGATCCGGGGAATGCCTCTCCGACAGTCAAGTCAGTGCCAGGTCCCGAGAAAAAACAATACAGAGAAAATACTGATAAAGAGTGAGTCTTTATTGAGGAATATGATGAGTGCCTTTTTGGTATTGATTACACATAGTATATGATTCCTCCCCCTTCTCGAGGCGGGTAGGTGGCTATTTGTAGTTTTTGTTGCCAATGGTAAAATCATAACTTCATACGGGGCGTTTTCCTGAAGGGCCATAGGATGGTTTCCTGTCTTGGGCCAGGAATGGCTCTCAGGATCTAGGAGTGGCCAGAGATGGTTGTTGTAGTTGCCCATGAGTGTATTTATGGGGCCCACCTTGGGTCCTGGTTTTTTTCAAATCATTTAACCCCTCACATTTTGCTTATACACCTGACCGAACGCGTGTATAGGTAGAATGTGGAGCGAGTTCCAGCAGTAGGGACTACCTCCAGACTTTAGAAGATAATTTTTCATCAAAGTCGCCCCATTACCTGTGGGCACCTGTGTTTCGATCTTGATGCCTGAGGGGGTTTCCCAAGGTGACCCTGGTCCTAAGGTTTGAATGTTGGATTGGTGGTCAGTGAGGCCATAGAGTTGGGTGTTTTGAGCAGGAGCTTGGTCGAGGGCCTGAAGTCTGCTCTCATAGGTGTATAGTGGTTCATTTTTGAAGTCTGGCTGCAGCTCAATAGGAGTGACTTTTTAATGACTTACTAGCTTCGGTCGACCGCTCCAGGAGCATGGCCGATGCCTGCAAATAGCTAGGAGGAAGGCACCGATCTAACGATGCTCCTCGTCCATCTAACCATTATGATGACGAGTAATCGCAAGCTTTGATGTAGCTTGTCTCTTCTTCTCCTTTCTTCTCCTTCTCTCTCTCAGTCTTTTTTTTTTTTTTTGGGTATGTACAGCTACTATGTAATCATTTGCACTGGTGATGAAGAGTGACTTTTTTGTTCAGTGACTCTAGCCTTCGATTGATGCTCTTACGTGTTTGCTAGTGTTTGGGTTGTGTTTCCTGTCTGTTGAGCATAACGCGAGATCCCAAAGGTGTCGCGACCGACCTGAAACCGAGCTATTAGTTACGGGCTCTAGGCCATGTATCATAGTGACCGACCTTGGGTGGTGCTATGAGACCATTAGCCCCTTGGCGGCTAAATGTATAGCCATTAGCCCTTGGCTGTGCTACGAGACCCTTAGCCCCTTAGGGGCTAAAGGTGCAGCAATTGGCCCTTAGGCTATACTGTGAGACCCTTAGCCCCTTGGGGGCTAAAGGTGTAGCAACCGGCCCTTAGATCGTGCTATGAGACCCTTAGCCTCTTAGGACTAAAGGTGCAGCAACCGACCCTTAGGTTGTGTTGTGAGACCCGTAACCCCTTAAGGGCTTAACTGTCCTGACCGTTCGCAAGCCGCATTTTGTGTTGTGGAGACGCAACCCATGTTTCTACTCCCTTGCTGTCCTCATACGAGGGGAGTCTCATTGTTTTCTGTGTTGTTTGTTTAGCAGGTGTGTGTGTTTTAGTGCCACGTGTTATGGCCTCGGTGGTGTCTTAGCTCTGTAAATGCCTTGGGGGTGTGCCACCCCTTCTCCTTCCACACCTCTCAATATAAGAGGAATGGGGGTTTTGGTTAAAGCTAAACAATGCTGGTTGAAGATACAAGGGGAGATAGGTTGAAGTTACGACAGTAAGTTTAAAAGATAAGAGGAAAAAAGCAGAGCTTTTCTCTAAAGCACCCGCTTCTCTCTCTAAAAACTTATTAGGACAAACTCAGAATGACCTCCACTAAAGAGGTCCACTCTCTCTCTAAAAACTTATGAAGCTAATTCAACCAGCGGGAGGGCAAGGTCCGCTCTTCTAGTTCCCACTCTTCAGCCTCTACGACCAAAAGGGAGCGGCCTCAGGAAAGGTCGTCTCAAGAAGTTATTGCAGAGGGAACGTGCTTCCCAGAGAAGCCTGAGCGTTTAGACCCTTGGGATGGACCGAGTACACACTTTCCTAACCGTAAGATAGTGCGGTCTTGAAAGAAACCAGCTCCGGAAGAGAAATATCTTCTTCTTGCAGGTTACAAGTTTATCATTCCCGCGCAGGTGCCACCGTGAATAGGCCGCCCCCCGGATGCATTACGATCTACCGGGCAGCCTTGACATACAACTTGAGATTCCCCTTTCACGAGGTTATCTTGGAGATCCTCAACAAGTACGACTTGGCGCCTACGTAAATAGTGCCCACGTCATGGCATAACATTTGCTCTTTCATGGCGGCCTGCGAGTTGAGGGGGCTGACTTGCTCAGCCCTGGCATTTGGGCTGGTACATATGGTGCAAAAGGCACCTAGTAAGACTGGGGAAACTTGTTGGTATAGCTTTAACAACCAAAAGGGGTTTATGATGGCCATTGAGGAAAAGTAGAAACTAAGAAACTGGAAGTATAACTTTCTCTTTGTGCACCGGGTGACCGATTGGGCCAACCTTCCTGATTGGAATGATGGCAAGTTGGGCCGAAACCCTTTTGGGGAGCCGAAGTCCAAGGAAAGGTCCACTGCCCGGTACTTTCAATAGTATGTTCAGCAGGATGATCGTCGGAAGCCCCTACCCACCTTTATGTCACGCATAGTAGATGCGGGCAAGGAGCATGAGCATCAGAGGGTCAAGCCAAGTGATAGGGAACCGTTAAATTGGCTCCCCAAGCTATCGTATTTCGAAAATGAATTTTTCCCTGCGGCCGCCGGCCTTCTGATTTTAGAGAAATATTCTAAGGGCACCTTTCGTTTCTCTAGTGTATATTGCTTTTCTTATTTCTGACGTGACTTCATTTCCGTTTTCGCAGAGCAAGCCCGAGCGATGCTGTATCCCTTCGAGAGTGAGGAGCCCAGCATGGAGGAGGTTGCTGCTGAGGCCGCCTAACACCGAGAAGAGAGAAGGCGTCGCTGGGTTGAATCCCAGGCTAAAAAGGTTAGTTTTTATTTTCCATAGTTTATCGTAGTCGAGTAACCATCTGTGCACGAAAACTGACTCTCTACCCTCAGACCAGGTGCCTAAATTTCCATTTCGCTTGGGGAAGCCACCCACAGCGACTGTTAGCCTTCCCCCCTCTGCTGCATGTAAGCGACCACGCCAAGAGAAGCTCGGGGCACAAGCATATTCGGCCTGTACCCCCCAAATGCATGAAGATGCCGGCAGAAGCTGACGGGTCAAGGGGGTCTACTCGTCGAGGGGCACCTCATGCGGAAAGGAGGCCGTCGTCTCCCAAGGGTTCCCAGGACAGCCATTTGCCAGTTGTGAATTTCCTAGAGGCTGATCCCCCGTCCACGTTGGACTTAACGGAGAAGCTGGCCCAATCCTGGAACTTGGCGCCCACGGCTACTTCTAGCCGGCTACGGGTATCTGAAGAGCACTTGGTAGTTACTAAGGCAAAAGGCGCCTATACCCTTTGGTTGCCTCTCCTTTCCTCTTCCCTAGGTTTCATACCCGCACCATTGATATGTAATATATTTAAGGTTTTGCCCGGGCCCTGAAGGCGATGTTACCCTCGCCCTTCGTATCTAATGTGGAAGAGAAGATTCGGCATCTCCAAGAGAGCCAACGCCAGGGCGGCTAAGTATAAACGCCTCTGGGAAAAGTTGAAAAAAGAGAAGGAAACGTGGGAGAAAGAGAGGGAGGGGTGGCTGAAGCAAAAGCAAGACCTAAGCTTCTAACTCGAAGATGCTCATATCCAGCTAGAGGGTGATAAGATCGCCCGTTAGGAAGCCGTGGCCAAGGGTAAACAAGCCGGGTTTTAGTATGGTCAGGAAGAACGGACTGCGTTCTTCTGTAAGCTCCTGCGGATGCAGGCCCCTGCTGACTTCCAGCAAGAAGGCTTTTTTGAGGTGTGGTTTTGCTATGTCAAAGACCGTCGCCGCACCGCTCAAGCTGCTCAAAACCCTGATGAGGTCATGTTTCCCTATGAAATATCTAACGAAGGCCTAGATAACCTTGGAAGCACTGCACTTATCGATGGTTATGGAGAAGAGGGCAGCGATGATGAGGACCCTGACGTCAAGGGCCGTGGCCAAATCCTTCTTTCCCTTTTTCTTTCTGTTTCTCTTTACCCATTAGTGGTTGTATTTTCAACGAAAAAAGGGCAGCTCAGTGCACAAGCATCCCGCGTTTATACAGGGTCCAGAAAAGGGCCCTACCCTAAGGGGTGAATTATAGGCAGCCTAACCTGATTCGTTAGTGGCTGATTCCAATGGTTGTATTTTGAACGAGGTATAAATGAAAAAGTTTTCCTTTTGGATACCTCCGTGTTCTCATTGGCTTGTTGTTTTACTTTTCATACCCTTGAACAACTTTGCGTTAGGACTTATGGATCGTTAGCCCCTAAGTCAAACGACAAGTTAGGGACCGTAGGAGTCACGTGCCGAACCCTTAGCCTCCTAGGGAAAAAGGTGTGGCGACTAACTCTAGGCCGTACATTAAAACAACTGGCTTTGGGTCGTGCTCAAGGACCCGTAGCCTGTTGGGGGCTACGGATGCAGCGACCGGCCTTGGGGCGTGCCATGAGACCATTAGCCCATTGGGGGCTAAAGGTGTAGTGATCAGCCCTAGGTCGTGCTACGAAACCCTTAGCCCCTTGGGGGCTAAAGGTACGGCGACTGATCCTTATGTCGTGTTATGAGACCCTTAGCCCCTTAGGGCTAAAGATGCACCCACCAGCCCTTAGGCCGTGCCATGAGACCCTTAGCGCCTTAGGCTCAAGATATAGCAACCGGCCTTGGGCGGTGCTATGAGACCCTTAGCCCCTTGAGGGCTCAAGGTGCAGCGACAGACCCTTAGGTCATCCTATGAGAGCCTTAGCCCCTTAGGGCTAAAGGTGCAGTGACCGACCGTTAGGACGTGCTATGAGACCCTTAGCCCCTTGGGGCTAAAGGTGTAGTGACCGGCCCTTAGGCCGCGCTCTGAGACCCTTAACCCCTTGGGGCTAAAGGTGTAGGAGGAGCGGGGAAGAAAGAGATGCGGTTTCAGCATCCTTGGCATGTTTATTGTGAAATTTCATAGTTACATTGTGTCAACCATACAAAAAGATCGGGCTACTACTAATGATACATACGCAGATTACTGCTACGCCACGTTCGTGGGATGGGGTTCCCTTACAGGGTTGTAAGGCGATACATGCCAGGTCTTGCCTACCCTATGACTTTATAGGGTCCTTCCCAGTTGGCCATGAGCTTACCATGCTTGCCTGATCGAGCCACAACCTCTGTTATTCGAAGCACTAGGTCGCAAACACTGATTGGTTACAGCTTCACCCCCTGGTCGTGGATCCATGCGACACGAAGCTTGTAGAGTGCTTCTCGAAGCAAATCGTCGCCTCAAACAAAAGGTAATAGATCGAGGGCTTCCTGAAGAGTTACATTTTCGAGTGCTTCGTGAAAAGTGATGAGACGATGTGTGTGGAGTGCTACCTCAATAGGGAGCACGGCTTCAGACCCGTAAGTCAACATAAAGGGGGTTTCCCCCGTAGCCGTTTTTTCAGTGGTACGGATAGACCATAAAACTCCGTGCAGTTCGTCTGCCCATTTCCCTTGGCATCGTCCAATTTCTTCTGTAGGCTGTGGAGAATAGCTTTGTTTGCGGCTTTAGCCTGACCGTTGGTTTGTGGGTGCACCACTGTGATGAATCTTGCCTGACATCCTAAGGTATTAAGGTAGCCAAAGCCAGTCACCTTAATTGTATCAAATTGTCGGTCGCTGTTAAATATTATTATCTAGGGGATGCCAAAATGGGTGATGATGTTTTTCCAAATAAATCTTCGGACCTCAACTGCGGTGATGGAGGCGACGACCTCTGCTTCTATCCAGTTTGTGAAATAATGCACGGCAAAGAACAAGTATTTACGCTGGCCCGTGGCCTTCGTAAAAGACCCTGGGATTTCCATTCCCCAAATGGCAAATGGAACGAGGCTAATTATCCATGTTAGCGGGGTGGTGGGTCTCCACTATACGGGAGAAAACTTCTGGCATTTGTCGCACTTGTGCGCTAAGGCTATGGTGTCTTTGAGTAAGGAGGGCCAATAGTAGCCGGTTCGTATAGCGGCAACCGCAATGGCATGTTCGCCAATATGTGAGCTACATACTCTCTCGTATAGTTCCTCGAGGATCTTTTGTCCCATCTACGGGTTCACATAGTGCAGTGGTGGACGATCATAGGATCCTATCGGTATAGGATCTCCTCGTACAGGATGAACTAGTTCACCTACTTCTTCACCCAATCTGCCTCCTTGGTGTCCAATGGCAGTGTACCATCTGCCAAAAACCTTACTAGACCGGTAGCCTCCCACACTCGACGGACATAGGTCGCTGTAGTGCTGCCTTTTACCTCATAATTTGTGTTCAGCTGACTGACCACCAATTGTGAATCTGAATAGACCTTTACTGAATCTGCCCCGGCCGTGTAGCATAATTCTACTCCCTCTGTCAAGGCCTCATATTCGCCCTCATTGTTAGAAGCTTTGAACTTGAACTTTAAGGCATGTTCATGCCTCTCACCCTGGGGAGTCTCAATGATTAGGCCGACCCTACTCCTATCTTTAGTGGAGGAGCCGTCAACATATAAGTTCCAAGAGGCAGGTGTCATGGCTGTCTCGGGGCGGCATTGGCATTTTCAGCTAAGAAATCTGCTAAGGCCTAGGCCTTGATCGCCCGTCATGCCTCGAAGGTGAGATTATATTGGAATAGCTCCACTGCCCACTTTAAGAGTCTCCCCGAGGCGTCTAGTCTTTGCTGAACATTCTTCAACGGTTAGTCGGCAAGGACAACCACATTGTGAGCCTCAAAGTAGGGACGAAGTTTTCGACTGGCTAACACCAGGGTGTAAGCAAACTTCTCAATCAAGGGGTAGTTCACTTCATCCCTGCCAAGACGTGGCTCATGTAGTATACCAGAATTTGCTCATTAGCTCTTTCCACCACTAGGGTCATGCTTACCGCCTGCTCCGAGATGGCCAGGTATAGGAGGAGTGTTTCTCCCTATGGGCTAGCTATCTTGGGCAGGTGGGCGAGGTTTGTCTTTAGCGACTGGAAGGCTTCGTCCGCTTCCTTATCCCATACGAAGTTTGTGCGCTTCCGAAGGACGCGAAAGAAGAGCTGGCGTTTGTCAGCTGATTTTGACATAAAACTGCCTAAGGCCACGATGCATCCGATCAACCGCTGGACTTCTTTGATATTCCGTGGGGGCTTCATGTCTAGCACTACCCTAACTTTGTCTAGATTCGCCTCTATTCCCCGGTAACTGATCATAAAGTCTAGGAACTTTGCCGACCAACCCTAAAGACACGTTTTTTAGGGTTGAGTTTCATGCCGTATTTTTGAAGGATTTCAAACGTGCTCTTCACCATCATGTCATCCACATATACCTCCGTGGTTTTTCTAAGAAGGGGCTCGAAAATTTTGTTTACCAAGAGCTAGTAGGTAGTCCCGGCATTTTTTAGCACGAAGGGCATTACCTTGTAGCAGTGCAGTCCCTGGTCAGTCACGAAAGCAGTCTTCTCCCGATCTTCGGTGTTGAGAGGAATCTGATGATACCCCAAGAATACATCCATAAAGCTTCGCATGGAGTGCCCTGCTGTGGCATCCACCACTTTATCTATCTTCGGTAGAGGGTAGATATCATTTGGGCACGCCTTATTCAGATATGTGAAATCAATGCATATCCGCCATGTCCCGTTGGCCTTTTTTACAAGTACTACATTTGAAATCCATTTGGGATACTGGCATTTCCTAATGAAACTGGCCTCCAGTATCTTCTGTACCTTCACTGTCCCCGCCGCGGCTCGCTCAGGTCCCATATGCCTTTCTTTTGGATCACCGGCTTGTAAGCAGGATCCACATTCAGCTAATGCTCCATTACCGCGGGGTTGATGCCCTGTGTTTCCTCGGGGCCAAAGGTGAAAATATCCTGGCACTCATGCAGGAGGCTAATTAAGGCGCGATTGGTATGGTTCTCCATCTCTCGGCCTAGCTGGACTATGCGAACGGGCCATCCTTCATCAAGGGGAATTCCCTTTATGCCGCCAGCAGGTTCTAGGCGCGGTCGTCCATGGTCGACCGAGGTTAGGGTAAAGATGGCAATGGTTTCAGCGAGGGGAGGAAGCGTAATCCTCAGTTTTTTATCTGAAGGCGGTGGCTCAACGGGTTCGCGCCCGTTAGAGTGTTCCACCAATGGTCGGATGCTGATGAGATAGAACACCCGGGCTTTGCACTAATCCCCTCGGAATTTTCCAATGCTACCATCATCCGCTTCATACCTAAGTTGAAGTAAGTATGACGCAATGACGGCCTTTACCCTCTGTAAGTTCGGCTACCCCAAGATGACATTATAGGCCGTGGGGACGTCGACTGCCAAGAAATCTACCTGTAAATTCCATGCCATGGTCTTGTCTCCAAACCATAGAGGGAGCCGTGTGACTCCTATAGGGTTTACCTCTTATCCTCCAAAGCCTGGAATGGGGTGCACGAGGGGGACAATCTCCCTTCCTGGATGATTAAGTCTTTTTAAACAGTCCCAGGTGACAATGTCGACAGAGCTCCTTGTACCGATTAAGATCCGGCGGATGAGTGCGTTGGCCACTTTTAGCTCGACCACTAAGGGGTCAGTATGCGGCGCAGAAAGATGCAGGCCTTTGCAACCGTTGAATACCATGGTGGGGACCGTAATGCGGTTCCCCTGCTCCGTCGTTAGGACTTGCTGCGTCCCTCGTATTTGGGCCCTCCATACTAACCAGGTAATGCCCTCTACATTCCTGCGGCGATGGTGGCTACTATCTCAGTGGAACACTCCTCCCCTCGAGGCTCCCTACACTTAGTGTCACGGATAAGAGTCCCATATTAGAAAAGTGATGAAAGTGTCCTGGGCTTATAAGCGGTGGCACTACACCCCATCAAACCGGCCTTTTGGGGAGAGGATAATGGCCCGTGACAAGTGGTATTAGAGCAAACTCAGGCCCGACTCTGATATATAGCCAAGCGCTCCAACAGGCGGGGGTGGCAGGGGGCCCCATCTGTGACGAGGACGTCACAGAATTGGGTGGGGGAGAGTGTCACGGATAAGAGTCCCACATCGGAAAAGTGATGGGAGGGTCATGGACTTATAAGCAGTGGCGCTGTACACCCCATCAGACCGGCCTTTTGGGGAGAGGGTAATAGTGCCATGACATCGTGGTTGCACTCTTTGCGAAGGAATCGCGACCCTCTCCTTAAAAAGCGATTTGTCTGTCCTTTGTCAATGAGCTTATTAAGAGCCTTCTTCAACTCTCTGCATTCGGTGGTGGTATGACCGTTTTGATCATGAAACTCACAATTCTTTCATGCATTATGCGGCTTCAGTGCTGTGATCAAGGGCTGTGGCTTTCTCAGCATGGGATGTTCCTTTACCTCCATTAGTATGCTCCTCGAGTCCGCAATGAAACAGGAGCTCCGAATGTCTAGCCTCGGCCTTCTGTCTCCTTATTTGACGTTTATATAACTTTGGGTTTTAGCCTTCTTCGAGGCATCTACGTTTTCGACGCATATTTCAGTTGCCTGGATGAAATCAGCGGCCTTCCTCAGAGCCTCAGCTAAGGAAGTTTCCTTGTACTCGGCTAAGGAGAATTTGAATCGTTCATTCTTCAATCTGTTCAGAAAGGAGGTATACTACTCCATCCTCCACATTATAAATCAGGATAGCCTCCTAATGGAACCATTTTACAAATTCTGGCAGGGACCCTTGCCGCCCATGCTAAATCTTCGATAGGTGAGTGCTAGTCCACCTCTCCTGTGACTAGCAATGAACTAACTAATGAACCGGTCTGTCAAGTCTGGAAAACTAGAGACACTTCCCAGAGTAAGGCCGTGAAACCAGGATTGTACCACCCCTTTCGACGTGGCCGGGAAGTATCGGCAGTAAGCAGCGTCGTCGACATCTTAGACGTACATTTGGGCCTTATACACACCGAGGTGTTCCTCCGGGTCAATGGTCTCATCGTATAATTCCACAGTAAGCATCTTAACCTCCTTGAAATAAAAAGCGTTGA
Source organism: Carnegiea gigantea (assembly GCA_029747015.1). Lineage (NCBI taxonomy): Eukaryota > Viridiplantae > Streptophyta > Magnoliopsida > Caryophyllales > Cactaceae > Carnegiea > Carnegiea gigantea. The sequence goes on along the minus strand of JAKOGI010000348.1, from coordinate 337,122 downwards.
TTATCTCGGCACTAAAAGGCATGGAGAAAGGGACTTGCCCGGTCCGAGCAGCCATCCCGGACAGTTTTACGGGAGCCTCTAACTGTCATTCCACTTCAGCTACTGATAGGCTCCTTCACGAGAGGCCAGTCCTCGCAGGACTACGCTAGGAACGCCCGGCCTGGAGTGAACTACGGCCACACGCGCCTCGTGTGGTCGGACTGCGTGTGCGCTCCCGAGCTGAAGGGCGCTCGGGAGTGCGCCTCCTCTAGGAGGCTCCTTCTCGAGGCTTTGAGGTTTGTTCTTACTCCTCGAGCCAAGCCGTGCGCGGAGAGTATGTTACGTACGGTGTGCACGCTGTCGCAGAGTTCGCGGGCCTACCTCGGGCCGCTTAGCGGGGTTGCCGGGCATCCACTCTTATTAAGTGGTCATGGTTCCTTTTGGGGGACCGTCCGTTCCTCTCGGGTCAGGCAATCTCTTTTACTTCGCCACTTCAATGCAGCGACTCGTCGGAGGCATGCCTACGGGACGGGTCGCATCCTGCGGTAGGCACGTAGCCGAATGTAGACAGCGACCTCGTGAAGTTTACATCTTCCATGCCTTCTTTAGTTGCCCGGTTACTTACTGAAGGATGGTATCAGTCATGGTGGTCATGAAATTCTTCAGCGCGTCTACTGTGATGTAGGCTTCACACTTGAACAGCCGTTGACCGCCCGAGCAAGGATTTGCCCGAGAACTCTCCGAAGCATCTTGTACTTCGGGGGCCACTGGGGCGTCGGTCATTTGGGCCTTGTCCCTTTTAGAACGTGCTCGCGTAACGTCACTTACGACCATCATTCACCACTCTTTCCCCACGGACGGTGCCAAATCTGTTTTGGGACTTTCTGCTTTCTCCAAGGATGACGTGGGATAAGAGCGGGCTTACGTGATGGCAAAGGCTGTACGTTTGACAATCGACTCCATAAGCATTGAACCTGCAAAAAGGGCAACCACGGATTGGGATCAGGGGAACGCCTCTCCAATGATCAAATCAGTGTCGGGTCCCGAGAAACGATAATGCAGAGAAAATACTGACAAAGAGTGACTCTTTATGTAGGAATATGATGAGTGCCGTTTTGGTATTGATCACACGTAGTAAATGATTCCTCCCCTTCTCAAGGTAGGTAGATGGGTATTTATAGTCTTTGTTGCCAGAGGCAAAATTATAACTTCATACGAGGTGTTTTCCTAATGGGCCACAAGACAGTTTCCTGTCCTGACCCCAGGAATGGCTCTCAGGATCTAGGAGTGGTCAGAGATGGCCGTTAGAGTTTAGGCCCATGAGTATATTTGTAAGGCCCATCTTGGGTCTTGGTTTTTTCCGAATTAGCAATTGTGATTAGCTTCTGCAAAGAGATGCCATAACTATATTAGAAATGTGAACTTTTCATTTGACAATAACAATAATAATCATAATCATAATCATAATAATCATAAGAAGAAGAATGAGGAGGGGGAGGAGGAGGAGGAGGAGGAGGAGAAAGAAAGAATACTGCAGTGGTTTCAAGGGAAAATGGAACCCGGCATGACTAATTTGCCTTTTTGATAAAAGAAAATAACGTGACCATTTGCAATTTAGTTGCTGCTGACATAATTCCGAAAGTATAAACGCCTAGAAGTATATCATAAATTGTAAAAAAAATAGGAAAAAGGGGGAAAGAAACTGCCGACAAATAACAAAAAGGGGATTCGATAACAACAAAAACTAGACTAAGTTGATCATGCAACTCTGGTTGCAGTTAGTTCAAAGGGTGAACGTCACTATACTTATCCCTTTAGAGACAAAGGAAGTATATGGCAATAAGATCACTACAGTGGTATGAGTCATGACAGCATTGGACGTTGACAACAATATAGAGGAACTTTAAGGGAACACATGTGATTATGTATTTTTCCTATTAACATGTATTTTTTCCTATCAATAAATATATGGATCCAAGGCTCCCGTTTGATAAAGTTATCTTCTGCTAATTGTGTTACATGAAGTTAGAAACCTATTCTCTAAAAACCCTAATACCAGCCACCCGATTTCCTTCGTCTCTAAGTTTGCTTCTTGCCAAACCCTGGCAAGCCTTATTTGCAAGGGATATTCTGCCCAGGTAGCTTTTGGCCTTGAGAATCCCTCCTCTACTGAGCGCATAACCCTCACACCACATTGCCACGCACTTTTAGCTCCTTCTACAATTCAAACACCATCAATCCCAGTCCTATTTTGGGATCATTTTCTTATTGTCTCAACAGGCATGACTCATACAACTCAACTGCCATCCATGGTTTCTTCCATTGTGTTCTGACCTTCACCTATCCTATCGAACATACTATAATGACCAGAGCAGTCATGCCCTCTCTTCCAAAATAGTGTGTTTGAATTTGGGAGCTCCAGTTACCCTAATTCCATGGAACACCTTAAGAAAACTCCCACCAATGTTTCACTTGGTCTAGGCTTCTCTTCTAACTCTCCTCCCTTGCCATCTTCAACCAGCATCACCAGTGTAGCCAACATGTGCTTCGAGGGTCCGAAGACTAACTCATATATGGCAGACACAATTTATGGCTCACATTATCGCCCATAATTTCCTTGCCTATGTTGAAGGCTCCCTTTCACCTCCTCCCCTTATAATGCTGAATGCATTCGGTAACAGTGTCCAAATCCCTTATTTTACTAGTGGCTTCCTAATGATCAATAGGTATGTTATTGGCTTTATTCAACTGTCTACAAGGGTTCAATATTGAGACTGGAGACCTTCAAAACTTTTGCCTAATTTAGGACCGCCTTCATCAACAATGTATGAACAAAGATAGCTTAAATGGAGTTGAAGACCACCTCATTACTATGTGTAAGCCAAACGGCCGGACCATGGAATCAAATCTTTGAGATATTAAGGTAATCACTGATTCTTGACTGCCATTGATGCGTCGCTCACCGATGAGCAATAGATATAATACATTGTATTTGGCCATGATGGTGAATGTGACGACGTAACTCATTATTGCTACTTATTTTAGAGGACATATAACCTTTGATAAGTTGAGGTCTAAGCTTACATTGTATGAACAAAGACAGCTTAAATTTGCATGAACATTCTACCTCTCAAATTCCCCATCACGCATTCGCAATAACCAAGACTGCCACTTAGAGTCGCGACAATAATACTAACTCTGTTGCCAGTAACAATAATTCCAATAATAATTAATGCAGCAGCGGTCGAGGCTATTGGAGCGGTAGGAGGGCGGGGTCGTGGCAATGTAGGTGGATGTGGCCAAGGCAATGGTGGAAGACATGGCCGCAATTCCAAGTAAGGTAATCAAGAGAACTCCACTACTACTAAGCGTAATCAAATTGAATCAGGTATTTCTACTAGTTATAGTTGTAGTGCTATAGTTGCCGCCCTTGCCACTTCTTCACTGACACAAATTTATTCTCACCCTACTTTCTTCTTCGACGAAGTTATCACTAGTGGATGCGGAATTGCTTTTCTCATCTCACTTAATATCGAAGTATGATGGGAGCATTGTAGTACTTATTCGTGACTAAGCTAGATATTTTCTATGTACTTATATCTTGCTTCATAATTTATGCATGCCCAACATTCCACCCGCCGTCTGCAGTGCAGAGACTTTTTCTTTACTTGTAGGGAACTCCAGATCATGGGCATGTTCTTAAGCGTGTTGCTAATCTTGATGTTGTTGTGGTATAGTCTGATGCTTTTTGGGCTAGATGTCCTGATAGCTACCACTCTACCACAAGATATGTCATTTTGCTATGTCCTAATCTTGTGCCCTGGTGTTCCAAGAAACAAGATATTGTGTCTCCGCTAAATCTGAGTATCATGCTATTGCCTACATTGTTATTGACACACTCTAGATTCTGTATCTTCGCACTGCATTGGGAAATGTAATTAGAGGACTCGTCAAAGTTCTTTGAGATAATATCACCATTACCTACATAGTTGCCAATCTAGTCCTCCATGATCATAGCAAACAAATCAAAGTGTATTACCACAATTTAAGTGTCATACCTAATGTTGCTACACTGTATGGGTAGAAATGTAAGTTGATATTTTTCCCATGAATACATTTATAAACCCAAGGCTCCCAATTGGTGGAGCCATCTTCTACTAAATTGTGATACAATTGTGAAAGTCGAGAATTCTATGTGAAATGGAAATTTTAGAGTTGCCACCCCTCTAGGTATAACAGTATAGTCCGAGTTCGATGTAAATTGAATATGTTCTGAGGCAAAATTATACAATTCGAATCTGATTAAAAAAAATTCGATTCAAATAATCCGAATCTGCCTTTGATCCGATCAAATTTGGAGGAATGTTCATCCGATCTAATCAACATACGATTCAATATCCTTTTTAATAATTTCACCTTTTTTGAAGATAGAAAAATAATAATATTATAACCCTAAAAACATCTGCAGAAGATTCGCAATCTATATACAATACACTTTTCTTTATTAACTAATTTCCCATCTCTCGATCTTCTTCTCGATCTCTCCTAATCCAAGTTATGCTTTTCCCCTTTCCTTCCAGCTATTATACTACTATCTATCCCTTTTCCCCTAAAGTAAATTCACATTCTCTTTCTCCAACATCTTTTTACTTTTAACATATTGAAATATTTGATATGAAAAGTTATTTGACATTAAAAAGGTGTTTAACATTACATTACAAATGAGCAAAAACAAAATTGGAAATAAAAAATTATGCAAATATTGAATAAAAATGTATAATCAAATTATATCTAATTATATCTAAATTTAATCCAATCCAAAGCCGATTCAAATTCGATCGGACGTAGTTGAATTTGCATCGGATTTTCAAATCTGATTACTCTCATTGGATCGATTTTGGATGTCTGTACACTATATCGAAATCCGACCTGTTGTCATCCTTACTCCCCCCCCAAAAAAAAAAAAAAAAAGCCTGCGCTGCCCCACGGTTGGTGGAGCCTAACCAATCTACATCAGTGAAGCCTCATATGTCCGGGTGGTACATGGCCCCATGGGCATGATGTAGTAAGTTTGGAGCGAGTTCAACAAAAATGCCTATTTCCCTATCAAACACCCTAATATATTTTAGAGTAGCTGCCACATAAGAGACCCTTGATACTTAACACAAATTAAGAAGGCCGAAAACGTAGATCCTTTCCCGAATATCTAGACCCTACATCAACAGTGAAACCGAGCGAGGGGACATGGAAAAGGGGGGTAGACAAAAGGGCAAAATCTCCTCATGCCTTAGCCACAATTCACACCGTTTCCCTTGTTTTAGAGTTGAGCTTTCTCCTACACAACCTCTATAGAAACAACTAATTGCTTGACAAGATCCCTCAATTTGTGACTAACTCAGGTTATTGCATACAACTTGGATCTATTTCAGGGGCAACATCCTTGGCGTATGATTCAGAGAGCTCACAGGTTTGGGGAGAAGAACATTATTCACCTGTGGTAGAGCTGCCCTGCCTCTTGCAGGGCCAACAACCATGGGTCATAATTAAAAGCGCTCGCAGGTATGGGCAGGACATGATTTACCAGCGGTACAGGTTCCCAGTCTCTTGCAGCCATCAAAAGAGAGTCCAGATCACTCTTGATTCCCAGGTTTTTTTATCATGCCTGTCTATACCATTTTCTCTAACAGGCCAAGCTTGAAACCAAGCATCAAACACCCCAAGCTGGAAACAAAATATTCATTCGCCATCACAACAATGAGATTCGAAGATCTTCTGGGTTATGGGCATCTTTTGTCACAGCTCAAGGCCTATAGTATACACATAAGAGCATATACTCCCATGAGCCACGTTGATAAAAATATATTTAAAAAATTACGTATATGACAAATACACTCCACAAAGAATATATATGATTTGGCAAACGAGAGTACATACTACTGAGTGTATGTAAAATATTGCAGTCATAGCTACTTGGCATTTGATACCAGAAGCATCTTAACCATGGCATCTTCTCCAGGAATCAGAAGCTATCCAACCCTTGTAGCAATCTGTAATCCCTAAAAATGTTTCACATCCACACTGCTTGATTTAAGGACAGCTCTACATCCTGGTGCAACAACAAGATCTGTGAGCATATGACTGGAACATCTATAGATTTGGTATAATGACTACAATCATCCATAGCATCTGTGAGCATATGACTGGAACATCTATAGATTTGGTATAATGACTGCAATCATCCATAGCGTACTACAGAACACAGCTAAGGCATCACACAGCATGATTGGAGACACAATATTTGCCTTAAAGCTCAGTACTTCATACTCAACCAACGAAGGCATCACACAATATGATTGGAGGCCCTATATGTGCCTCAAAGCTCTCCGTACTTCATATTAAACCAATTTTACCTCTATTCAGGTACTAATATGAGAAATTGGCATGTTTTCAAGTGTCAAACATAGCCATTCAAAAGCAATGTTGTGGGAAACTGAATTTATCTGTCATACCAAATGTATCAAGCATATAATTGAGTATGGGAAGATGAAATGAAAAGTCCAACATAATATTAAAAAAGACATAGTGTATGTAGTCCGACAAAGCCAGCTCAAAGGTCATAAGGGCAACCCAGGCACAAACCGAGGACTGGGATTTATCATGTGGCAACAATCTAAGATCTAAAAAGAAAAGCCTGTTCCAATTCATCTTAGGAAGTCTGAGACTTAGTCATCCGGCTAAATCCTTTTTCAATGAAACTCATGGGCAGACTAAAAGGTCATGGTCCCAGTGAGCAAATCAGAGTTGTTCATCCACTCAAACGACTAACTGCAGTGTTGTCCTTTTGCAGGTATACGCCTTACCAGTCAATTTACACACTACTGGAAACACACAGACAGTGAAAAAATGGAAAAAAAAAAAAAAAAGGAGACAGAAAATTCCAGAACCAAAGCATCTAATCCTCAAACCTCTTCAGGAAATGTTCTTTGATTTCAACCTCAATTCTCCAAGTTAAAGCCTTCTCCTTGGAGAAACATGACGCAGTCCATTTCCTATGGAATCATTATCCCTGTACATTAAATTCCCCATTTCTTAACCCTTTACACACTCCAGCTTTTATTTAGTAGTCATCCAAAAGATTAAAAGTCATGGTCAAGTTTTTTTCTGACCAGGTAAATGTTGCAGAGCAGGCAGAAGTTCAAATTTTGACAAGGCCAGGATTCAAGATGATTTTGTCATGTTATTCTAAATCTTACCATTCTCATCAACCTCCAAAAGGCTCTTTTGCTTAAAGTCAACCTTCGAGTGGCAGTTGTTTGAATTCTAAAATTGTTGATATGATATAAAGTACTACGGGCCTATTCTATTTCGCGTTTAGATACAGCTGTAAGCTGTAAGGAGATGTAAGGAGCTGTAAGAAGCTGTAAGGAGCTGTAAGGAACTGTAAGGAGTTGTAAGAAGATGTAAGGAGTTGTAAGAAGATGCAAGGAGCTGTAAAGATAGATGTAAGGAGTTATTGAATGTTATAAAAAAACATATATGAGATGTAAGATGTAGAAAGATGTAAGGAGATGTAAGGAGATGTAAGAAGATGTAAGGATTATCTTAAGGATGTAAGGAACTATAAGGAAATGTAAGAAGCTGTAAGGAGATGTAAGCTCTTAGCTAAATCTTCAAAAATGCGAAATAGAATAGGGCCTACGTACCATCAATTGTCCCTGTAAGTCACTTTTCAAGCAACACAACTGAAAAAATGTTTCCTATTGAGTAATAAGTGAAGCTGGGGTTATTCTGAATCAGTTCCAAAATAAAGCTTTGGGATTCTGATGCACATAAATCGAAGCCCATTGCCCCGCGCGGGGGGGGGGCGTTAAGTTTGAAAAAGATGCAGGAAGATCATTGTGACAAAGCCAGGCATTTGAACATAAGTAATAGTGCACCTTTAAATTAAAAAAAAAAAAAAACATACGTAATAAATAGTAAATAACACCATCAAATTTGAAGGGAAATAAGAAAAATACATACCTGAATCATACCCAAAAGATCTTCCAGAATCACAGAAATCTATCTGCATTATATGAAGCAGAAAATGCATTCAAATCTCTTCAAACAAAAAAGACGAATAAAGGCAGATGATGACATATTGACACACGAAAACCATCTAAGTTTCAAATAAAACTTTGGGATTCTAACGCATATAAATAGAAATCCATTTGAAGAAAATAAAGCTGCAAGTTTGAAAAGGATCCAGGAGAACAAATGTGACAACAGCCAGAGATTAGAACATAAGTGCCACTAAAGAACACCATTAATTTTAAAGGAATACAAAAAGATACATAACTGCAACATACCCAAAAGATCTTGCAACATCATAGAAACCTATCTGCATCAGGAAAATAAAGCTGCAAGTTTGAAAAGATGCAGCAAGAACAAATGTGACAACAGCCAGAGATTAGAACAAAAGTGCCACTAAAGAACACCATTAATTTTAAGGGAACACAAAAAAATACATACCTCAACCATACCTAAAAGATCTTCCAGTACCATAGAAATCTATCTGCATTATATGAAGCATAAGAAAAGTACTCGAATTTCTTCGAAGTAAAAGCAGTATCATGGCATATTGGCACACAAAAGCACCTCTGTTACAAAGAAACCAACAGAACCCAAATAAACAATTGCAACTGACTCAAAAGACACAAGGCTCTGATAGGTACGCTGTAAATAAGTCAAACCTTGCAATTGACTTTAAGACATCCAGGGTGGTGCAAAACAACTAAATACAGGTTCCATCATCAAACACTTTGTCCACACATTTACTATGTCTTAACATTGTTCTTAAAGTACCTTTGATGGGATCAAGAAATCTAATAATATAATTGAAATGTATTTTTCAAACGCTCTCTTACACCACATTTAATCCCGCCTGCATACACCGTCTCAAATTGCTTCCCTCCACTTGTACCATCATTTAAATTTTAAAATCGACAGCTATGAAGCAAAAAAAAATTCTACAGAAGCAAGTTTTAGGAAGGGGAGGAATACTGCAGCCAAATATCAATACACTTTCCAAAACAATCAAACTATGACTATGAAATTGATGAGACAAAATAAAATACATTTTAGAATTGCCAAATCAATAAAATCAAAAAATGAAGGGTTGAACTTTTAGAACCAAAAAAGCTAACAGTCCAATATATGAGAACTGTAAAAAGGAGTGCGGAGAAAATAACTTGACTCTTTATCTATTTTTGCATACAATCATATTTCAATTATAGGTTTCTAGGTCTTTTTATTCATGTCATTTTAGACTTGGTTTATGCTTATTTGGCTTGAATTTAAGATTTTTTTTTTGGATAATATGTAATTTGTTTTTGTTGATGATCTAGAAGTCCAGGTTACATCCAAATATTAGCGACACGGAACATAGGTTGAAGAAGAAGAAAACCTTAAAGAAGGTCAATAAAATAAAATTGAAATTCCGTATCATTTATTATTCGATCATTTATTTCATAGTTCAATTTTAAAAAAAAAAAAAAAAAAAAAACTCCTCCTGCAAATCAATAAAATAAGACATCTATTGATTTTCATGCAAATTTTACTCCATATATATTTCTTAATATAAACACCAGCTTGCAATAAAATGAAAATATAAAGATCAGTGAAAACTACATTAACCTTTTTGTTTTTATTTCAAGCGATGCGACTTAGTTTAGATTTAACTTATGGAGCATAAAGATTTTATAGAAAGATAGGTAGAACAAAAACACCTTCTTGACAATCACATGTTGCTAACTGGATAGATTAGTAATTCCATAAATTAAAAACCTCATAAATATATGTGTGCTATAAATATCAATGAATAATTAACTGTTATAAAGAATTTGTTGTCTCTGGCAATAAGAAAAGGTTCGTATTACAACTCTTTGGCATAATTAATGTTCTAAAAATAATTATCCTAGAGAGCTGAGCCATGCACCTACGCCCCCCACCCCTAAAAAAAGGAAAGAGAGAAGGGACTTTTTAAAAAAAAAATATAAGTGTAATTTTTTTTTAAAAAGTCAAAAATATTTGATTGTAAACCATCTCATTATCGTCTATTTTTTATTATACATACAGTCTGATGTAACTTAACCCATGCCATCCTCAATTAGCCATAATCTTTTCGAACTATTTCCAATTTTAAGTTGATTCGTCAACTTAAACTTAATTTAACTTTGATTTCTTTGCTAAGAGAGTTTTATTAACATCCTAATAAACTTAATTATGCAATTAAATCAGTTTTAAATTAAGTATTTTTGTCCAAACCTTCAAAGGGTTCAAGACAGAAGATACCGGGTTCAAGCCAGCACCATATCCGATTTTTGTGAGCCAAATTACTTAGGCCTCTTTGAGATTTAAGTCAAATAATTTACCATGGATTTAAAGTTCAAGAAGTTAGCTTTCCAGAAAAACAAATTTCAGCTCATTTGGACGTCATTTGATACTTCGAATCAGCTCTTGAATTCAAACTGTCCAGGCTATAGTTTTGGAACAGTTTGCACCCAGTTTTGTTTTCCTTGTTTTTAGATCAAACGACATCCAAATTGTGTAATTCTTTTTTTGTTTGTTCAGTTAGGATGTCTAGTTTATTTGTTATGTTAAGCACAAAGCCAGAAGAGCACGTTAAGAGGTCCAGTTCAGTCATTTTGTCAAGGCTGCCCAGCAGGTATTTGAAACTGCACGGTTGGAATGATTTGGCTGATTAAGGTACTTAATGATGTTCAAATCGTGATTTTCAAAAAGGGGGTGTTTCTAGACATCTTGAGGTTTCCTCCCAACTAAAGAAAGCCACAAATTAGTCATCAAGATGCAGCAGCCCAACAGCAGCAAAGACTGAGCTCCATCCGCCACCTAGCAGCCGGTTTCTTAGCAAGGGAGTTTTTCCCTCATAAGTGGGTTTCCTCCTTCAAGTTGCGTGTATACTAGGCTGGTAGCTTAAGTATAGTCACCAGGTGACTCATGAATGAAGAAAATGCCACGTGAAAGAAGAAAATTATGCCACTTTGCAAGCTCTCATTCGGACAATATGACAAGATGTGGCAAGCATGCATTCCTCTCCTTATTTTGAAGTGGCAGCCATGTATTCTTTCCTTCCAAGGAAGGAAAACATGACTCTTGCTGCCTATGATCATCAAGGATAGCTTAAGTTAATCATTTTAAAGCTAGTACACTCAGTTGTTCTTATTTTGTTTCGGTTATATGCTAAACCGTGTACTTAGGTATATAAGTATACTTAGTAAGCTTCCTTAACATTAAGTGATCTTTTAATGATTACCTAATGACTAAGGAAAGCCTTAGGCGTGTCCATATAAATAGCTTCGCACTCATTTTGTAACTAAAGTGATGATTAAGTGAAATCTAAAGTTGAGTTTGAAACTCCTCAATGTTGTTACCTGAATTCTCTACTTGCTTATCTCTAATTAGGCCAATTAAAGTGGTAATCAAGTAAGTCTTAAGCCTTGATTAGGTAGTTAAATCTGTATCCTAATTAAGCTTAAGGGCCCTAAACTCAAGCTTAGTGGTGAAATCTATATCTAAGTGAGAGTTTAGTATTCACTAGATTAATCTTTGGTGGTGAAATCTGTATCCAAGGATTGATTTAGTTTCTATCCTTCTTCCTTGATTGTAATCTTTCTTGGTTTTAGCTTTTACTCTTAAATTGAGTTAAGCTTAACCCTTGAGAGGTACATCAATTTTTGGTATCAGAGCAAGTTCAGATCCTTGCCTGAGTTCCACGCTCCTAAAATCAATCTAAACACATTCCTCAAATTCAGCCCCAAACACAACCCTTATTCACCCACTTTCACCATGAGTTCTAAGAAAGCCATATCTCGAAGAAAGCTCCTCAAACTACTGGATACACTTGAAGCATTTGATCTCAAAATGCAAGAAATAAACCTCAAAATGTTACAATATGAATTTGATCTACTCTCCTTCTGGTTTGAAATGAGGAAGGAAGCCAACCAGCCCTTGGTTTCACCGGAAGTAGACCAAAGTCACAAAGGTAATGAGGTTGACAACGCAAGAGAGGAAGAAAAGGAAGCATGTGTGGAAGACGTTCAAGAAGAAGAAGACATGGAGGTTAACTTAGATCTACCTCCAAAATTTGATGAATATGAAGATGACGAAGGTGCTTGTGAGGTTGTGAAGGAGGAAGCAATTGAGCAAGAAAAGGAGAACGAAGTGGCGGATAGTTTAGAAGAACTTGAGGTGAAAACAGATGAAGATGAAATACTTACTTTAAGCACAAACCACCCACAAAAGAACCATGAGCATTTAAGCCTTTTCCTCATTTCTAGTGAACCGCCACCTAAGGTGTCTAATTTCGAAATTAGAGCCTTTAAGGAATGGGTTCAAGACAAGTCCAAAGAATCCCCTCCAAACCAGATTCAAATTAGTAAGGGGAATGAATGGGAAAGAGCCTACAAGACCAAGAAAGACTTGTTCAAATGGTTGGTGTTATTTCAGCCAGATCATATGGCGAAAATTTGAGGACGAATTTTTTCTAACAAGGGGAGGATGATGTAACTTAGCCCATACCATCCTCAACTAGCTCTAATCTTTTCGAACCATTTTCAGTTTTAAGTTGATTCATCAACTTAAACTTATTTTAGCTTTGATTTCTTTGCTAAGAGAGTTTATTAACATCCTAATAAACTTAATTATGCAATTAAATCAGTTTTAAATTAAGTATTTTTGTCCAAACTTTCAAAGGATTCAAGACAGAAGGTACCGGGTTCTAGCCAGCAGCATATCCGATTTTTGTGAGCCAAATTACTTAGGCCTTTTTGAGGTTTAAATCAAATAATTTACCATGGATTTGAAGTTCAAAAAGTTAGCTTTCCAGAAAAACAAGTTTCAACTCATTTGGACTTCATTTGATACTTCAAATCAGCTCTTGAACTCAAACTGTCCAGGCTACAGGTTTGGGACAGTTTGTACCCGGTTTTGCTTTTCTTATTTTTAGATCAAACAACATTCAAATTGTGTAATACTTCATAACTTTTAACGAATGAAAATAGATCATATCCCTTCCATTGATCAAATACTTTACAAATTCAATTTAACAGTATAATTCTAACATGTATTAAAAAATTTACGTAAAAGATTCAAGTTTAGAAATCAACTGTTAGAAGGTATTAAAAAAGTTAACAAAAATACAATAAATATACGTAAAAGTTTTTTTAAAAAATTTGGAAATCCTATGCAAAAGCACGGGCACAAAATAGTAAAGTTGCATATAGAAGTAGCAAAGTGGGGATAAAATAAAGCATTTTGTGATTTCTTTAAAAACTCTTCTCCAAAGCTTGACAAGTTCTATTGGATCTAGGGCATATCAATTACAAGCAAGCAGTTTCTAAATCAAGTACTTTCAAATTGACTATCATCTAGCAAGGAAATTTCTAGCCTCATAAGAAATCTAGAATGAAATTATCAAACTATATTTGGTCCAGTTGGCATTTAGGGTCTTATTTAGGTGCTCATAGCACCTAGCATTCATGTTTACTATAGAAATAGATTTGCACCACCCCTTTAACTCAGGATTCGGATGTTCAAAACATGATGTTGTTTGGCTTGCATGCTTCTTAATAAGTGTTAGTGGTGTTGTTTGTTATTTATTTTATTGTCATATTCCTTTCCTTAGTCCTCTGAATTTTTCTTTTCAAAGCATTTTTAAACAAGTAAAGTGTTTTTTTCAACTTCTTTTTTCATGTCTCTTGAAATCGGTATCTCTCTGCTTGGAGAGGTAAGGCTATGCACCTGGATCTCCCCATACCTGTTTAAGTAAAATCCAGACTAGGTGGTAGTGTTGTTTGTAGCTAACAATTAAAGTGCGAGGTCAAAGAACCTCACTGATAAAGCCTAAAGCTAGAATATTTACTGCAGCATCCCAAAGAAAGGACCAAGCTGTCCTCCATATCCAAATATTCATATTAGGAACATGCACACATCGAGGAAGGGCATAAGGGGAGCAATTAGCAAAAGAGGAAGCATCATTTACAAGTGGTAAGGAAAATAGTAGCATGTTTTAGGCGGAGGGCATTGCTATGCTTTGTCCCTCCACGTCACCTAAGCACTTCCCCTATCTTATTCTTTTCACCCTCCTACTTCTCATTTGTCTTTCATTTTGTCAAAATAGAAATTCATTATTTCACTAAGACAAGCAATACCTCGCACAGACCCGAAGGAATGTTATCAGTACGACGTACTCTTAACTTATGTCTATGAGTCCAAATTCAAGAGCATAAGAGTGCCGATCTCTAGTAATAACATTCCAAAATAAACTTCAGGAGCTCAATCCAGAGAATAAGTCGTGCATACATATCACCATACGAATTGCTGATATCATTATTCATTCTGTAAAGATCAAGACTGAAAATTTCAGCCGAGAAGCTCAGTGTAACCCATGTTTGAGGAGCGATGTCAATCGTACGTTGATAGCAAGGAATTTTAGCATAGCAGATAAGCACCAATGTAACCTAATCCAAAAGCTATTTCGTGAAACAAATAAGTCAGGAACTTGTTTGGAAGCAACAATACCAAGTTTCTCACTAAGAGTCAACACAAGAAAGAAACAGGGGAAAAACCAAGCACAAAGTAGAAGAAGAGAGAAGGATCATGGATTGCAATGCAAGATATATCTTACCTTCAGTTTTTGAGCATCATTATGTTGCAAGATCCTCAACAACCAGCCAATCATAAGTTTACAGAATTTGCTGTTCGCAGCGGAACTCAGAAAAATGAGCTTTGACCAGCAATAGGATTGAGTCATGTCATCATAAAACCCATCAAGACCAATCAGCCTCCTTTTTTACACTGCCACCAGAAACTATATCAGGATGAAGAAACTTCCCCGGAAAATACCGGCTGAAATCTATATCATGTGAAGCAAACTCATTGAAGTCAACTGCGTATATGCTTATGCTCTTTACGCATCAATATCTGAAGTCTGATCCATCTGTGAATAACGAAGAGGGCTGTCATCCACGTCCTTCATATCAGCTACCAATGTTTCCAACATCCCATATATATGCTCCGATTGTTGGTGTTTCACATCTTTGGACACAAAATAATTTACATGACCAGAAGCCTCAATCCAGCTGCAGCCAATCTCTTTTCTCTGACCTCTCTCCCGCATGTCTTTTCTGACTTTATCAGCAGTTTCCCAATTTCCTTCATCTGCATAAATATGTGATAACAGCACATGATATCCATTCTTGCTCTGTCTAGACTCCATATCAAGCAACTTTTTGGCAACAATCTTTGCTAGTTCATGCCGTCGATGAGTACGGCATGCCACAAGAAGTGATCCCCAAGCTTGGATTGCACTACCCTCATTGCCCAATTTTTCAGCCATCTCGATGGCCTCCTCTAGGCAGCAGTCTCTTCCCAGCATGTCAACCACACAAGCATAGTGTTCTGTTGAAGGCTTGATTCCATATTTTTCCTCCATTGAGTCAAAGATCCGCAGACCTTCCTCAACCAACCCCGCATAGCTGCAAGCAGATAAAATTGCAATGAAAGTGATGGCATCCGGTCTCAGACCTGAGTTCTGCATTTCATTGAACAAGGAAAGAGCTTTAGCCCCCATTCCATTTTGACCATAACCCAAAATCATGTTCGTGTATGTAACGGCACTTTTTGTGCCAGCTGCAGAAAACACTCTCTCAGCTGAAGCAATGGCACCCAACTTTGAGTACATATCTACCAAGGCAGAGCCAACGAAAACATTGCAGCCAAGTGAACGACGAATAGCAAAGCAATGGAGCTGCTTACCTAGACCAATGCTTCCTATTTGACTGCAAGCTGGGAGAATTGATGCTATGGTAACAGCATTAGGAAACATAATGCTCCCAAGCATTTGACGAAGCACGCAAAAAGCCTCTTCTATCAGGCCATTCTGGGCGTTTCCACATATCATGGTATTCCACGTAGCTTGATCTCTACTCAAATCCTTGCTTTCTCCAAATAATATTTGGGCTTTCTTTATCAAGCCAGATTTAGCATACATGTCCATTAGATAGCTGTCCATACCCTGAAACTCAATCCCATGCCTAACAAGATATGCATGAGTCTGCTTCCCAATGGCCTCACTTCTCATATTAGACGCAGATGAGAGCAAAGCAGTAACTGTTACAGTGTCAATCTTAAACCCCTGCTTCTGCATCTCATAGACAAGCATCAGTCCTTCTTCATCCAACCCATTCTGCACAAGAGCAGTAATCATGGTATTCCATGACACAACATCTTTTTCAGTCATGCTATCAAAAACCTTAAATGAATCCTGAACGCAATTACATCTCGAATACATGACAACAACAGCATTCAGTACGGTGACAGACAAAGCCTTCGGATGTTTCAGGACATGTGCATGCAGCTGTTGACCCATAGAGAATTGTTGCAACTGTGAGACAGTGGTTAGAGCTGAAATATAACTAACATCATCGAGCATCATATGCTCTGAAGTAAGAGCATCAACAAAGAGATCAAGTGCTTCAATAAAACAGTTGTTCTGCATATAGCCACCAATCATGCTATTCCAAACCTCCACATTCCTGTGCAAACACCCATCAAAAATCTTCCTAGCCAAATCTACATAGCCCATCTCTGAATACATAACTATTGCTGAGCTGATGGCAAACAAATCATCGACATATCCCATGCCAAACTTGATAAGCATCCCATACAACACATTCCCAAGCCTGTAATCACAAATGCCTGGAACTGCAGGTAACACATTAACAAAGCTTAGAGCGGTCGGATTGATGCCCATTTTCAACATCAGCACAAAATGCATTACAGCTTCAGCAAATCGTTCAGTTTTTACAAACCATGAAATAACAGTATTCCAAGAGACGACGTCCCGCTTCTTCATTGTATCAAAGACTCTACGGACCAAATCTACCTCAGAAAACTGGGAAACAACTGTACTAGATAAGCAAGTAGAGTACATGTTCAACAATGAATTATACACAATTCTGCTAGCATTGATATTAGACCTTATGACATGGCAATGCACAGCTTTACCAATCCTGAGCAACCGAGTACCTGCACAAGCTTTAAGTACAGAGGAGTAAGTATAGGAGTCACACTTAATGGAAGCCGTGGACCTCATTCGAGAGTAGAACAAGAGTGCTTCCAAAGGGAGACTGTTACAGATAAACCCAATTACGATGGTGTTCCAAAGAACAGTGGTTGGGCGAGGCAATGTGTCGAACACCTGGCGTGCAACGTGGGGTTGCCCATCTTGGCAAAGCCTGCTCAAGCGGGATCTAATCGATGGAGTTTTGAGGGCCATTGGGGGTTCATCGAGTGAATTGGGAGGTGGACCCGAGAGAGAGAGATGTGCAGAGGGTTGGCGGTTGGAGGGTGGACTAGGAGGTGCCGTGGGAAGATGTAGAGTGGAAGTAGACATGGGAAATGAGTTTGGACTGAGGGGGGTCAAAGGTAGGGAAAGAGAGCTGAGAATTCTCCCCCCCCCCCTTCTGTACTGTCTCTTCCGCAAACTCAACCCTATGCTTTGGCTATGGCTATGGCTATGGCTATGGCGGGCGTTGAAGACGTTGTGATTAGTTAGTTGATTACTGGTGAGTGGTGACTGCTGACTGATGAGTGACGACGCTTTTCATTCAGACACGGATTGGATTTTACAAATAGATGCATATAGCATGGTACATATCCTAATATTATGCAGTGGACACACGTTTGATATATTATAGTTTATTATTTTCTTTCTGCATTGGTGTATTTTTTCTGCTCTATAGTGTACTTTTTTCTTCCTGTAGTGTATCCTTTATTTTTTACACTGTATCTTTTCTTGTGTATAGTGTATCTTTTCTTATCTGCAGTACATCTTTTGCTCGCTGCAATGTATCCTTTTCTAGTTAGTTGGGTTGGAGAATTACGAAAATGCTTGTTAGATTGAGGGAAATGAAGTAGGGATTTTGCCCAATTATATAATATAATACCTCTTATATAGGTATGTACCTAAGCATGGTACACAGGTATATACCTTATAATTATTGGGGGGTGTTAGGTTTGTACTTTGACCATGTTCTTTTATCTGATTTGGAGAATTTAGCTTATGGCTTATAGTTTTTTACATCTTTTTATAGTTTCTTATATCTTTTTATATCTTTTTACATCTTCTTAAATCTTCTCATATATTTTTTATAACATTCAACTTATCATCTATTTTTTTCATATTTATAGAAATATGTATTTATATTTTTTTATATTACTAATATGAAAAATCTTACAAGTATTTTATGAATATAATATTTGCATAAATATAAAATTAGAATTTAACGATATGAATTAATGTTTGAGTTTCGACATGAAGCACATACGCCATTATAGAGAAAATATGTAAACATGTTTTACAATTATAATACAAAAATCGCATTTATGTTTGAGTTTTGATGTGAATTATACATAAAAATAGTCAAACTATAGATAACGAAAGCATTTCAGCTATTTCATCTATAAGTTTATCTATGACAACTTGGTTATTGTCATCAAACAATTGAACATTAGATTGAATTTAATTCCAAATTGTTTAATTCAAATAGGATTTCATTGTTAGGATTCTGTTCAATTTTGTTGAGAAAAATTGTTATTTTTCTAATTTCCTTATAGGGAGTTGAAACCAATGTTAATACAAAAAAATCACCTCAAGCGTGGAATGTATTTGGTTCTACACATTTGTCAGCTTGAATTTATTTTATTGATATTTAAGTGGCTTATTTAAAGGTTTATTTTCACTAATTATGTTATTTCAGTATTATTTTTTGTTATCCAAAATGATAATTGTAGAAAGAAAAATTTTCTGTAATGTTAAAATATAAATGTCTTAGTGATTTTATAAAATTTATTTCATAGATATTAGTGATATATGCATTTTATCTTCATCCAATAGTTGTTTTTTTTTAATAGTTCATACATTAAAGACCAACAATTATATATACATAACTAAAAATTATACTATATAACTTTTTAATAATGCAACAATTCCTTATATCTATCCTTATAGCTCCTTAAAGCATCTTACATTTTCTTACAGTTTCTTACAACTCCTTACATTTCCGTACACCTTACAGCTACATCTTATCACAAAAAAGAACATGCCCTTTATCGCATAAAAACAACACTACAACTAGACCTGAAAAAACTGACCCAGGACTCGAAACCTGAACCAAATGACCCCGACCCATAACCGACCCAACATCCGAAATAAGCTCACTCGAAAGTGGACTCGAAAACCGAATTGACCTGACCCGAATCAAACTGAACTATATTCGACTCGAAATTTTCTACAAAGTTGCTTATTTTTGCATGACAAGTATATTGGACCAAAAATCAGTTGACCAGAAATCGACCCAAACCGAAGTTCACCGATCCAAACCAAACCAGCCCGACCCGAAATATTACTTAACCCAAAACATGATTCGATCCAAACTTAACCCGACCTATACCCAAACCGAATGACCAATTTGCCAGCTCTAGCTACAACTCAAACATCATTAAAAGTGCCTGTATCCAGTCTTCATTGCTTAGCTCATGAACTTGCTTTTTGGGATCTACGGTGCTAGTAATCTTCTAATAAAATGTTGCAAATAGTCAACTAAACTGCCAATATATGCCAAGATGAAGCTAGTCCCAATAGTTCGAACTTATTAAACTAGCAGTACTCAATGTTCTTTAGTGATCTACTAAACTCCCGTTCATGGGCCTTTATATCATATTGGAAGCTTATTAGAAAACTTGTCCTACTTGCCACAAAATCAATCATCCAAGATCTAACCCTGCCAAAGGGAAAACAAGAAATGACTTTATTCTATGCAATCTTCTAATAAGAAGCAATGATATTAAGAGCTAAAATTATCAAGTAAATATAATCTATATCCAATCAATGGAAGAGTCTTAGTATAGTATCTCTGAGATTCCTTCAAATCTCTATACTAGCGCACTATGGTCATCACTAAAGGTAAGCAATTCAAAAAACCAATGCTATCACATTGTAAACTATGTTCCCTTCCTTACTTTTAATTCCCTCTCTGACTTGACCGTTGAAGACCCTTTGATGTGTATCTCAAGGGAGGAAGGATCCCAAGCTAACAGACATCAAAGAGATCAAAATTACAAAGGTTTGAGTCGTACTAAGGTGGCACGGTCGTGCTTAGAAGCACGGGTAGGCTGTGCCACTTTTCTGATTGTGGAAGCTAAAATGCTCTCACTTGAACCCGGTTGAGTGTTCTTGATGTTGGATGTGTTTGCTTGGCTTTTTGGTTGCTATAAACCGTGGAATGGGATGGAATAAAGGGTATGAGGGATGAGAGAGTGAGGGGATTTGAGGGAACTTCAAAGTAAGAGATTATTAACTTGTAAACTTAAGCTAATAATCTTACCTTAATCCTCTCTTAATCCGGTTGTTTGTAAACAAGATTTGGATAGGCTAAACCTAATGAATGGATACAGAAACACCACCAATCTTTGAGTTTAGGGCCCTTAAACTTGATTAAGATACATATATCACCACTTAATCAAGGTTAAGACTTAACTTGAACACCACCTTAATTGGCCTAATTAAGGATAAGCAAGCAAGAGTTTGAGAGAAAAAGCTTTCAAGCTTTCAATCTAATTTTCATTCACTAAATGCTGAGTTCTTCATGCCATTACCGTGTATTCCTTAAGTAAGCATGTCAAGCAAGCATACAAGCAAGCAAGCACCTTACTAATCCTTTCCTTCCTAGGGAGGAAAGGTCTTAAGTAGCTAAACATACCCGGTTAGAGCAAAACCGATTGTCACCTAGGTTTAGCTAGCTTAATTACATCCTTTAACATTAAGGAAAGCAAGACAATTGATGTTTACATTGTAATTAGTTTAAACATAAGCCAAAGCAGCTGATAAACCTCCTCTCTTGCCATTGGACAGCCGAAAAGGGGACAATGCTTTACGGCTAGCCAATTACAAAGAGGGGACATCTTCCATGGCAGCTTCTCTCCCATTGGTCGTTCTTCTCAAGGTTGCAGCTCATCATTGGGACTTTGGGATGTGTGCCCAGCCTTGAGGGGCATGCCATATCTGCTGAAGTGAAGAAAACCCACCGGAGAAGGCAAAATAAAACCGGACTGCTGAACCGGGTTCTTGGACAGTTTTGTGGCCGGTTTTGGGGCTTGGTTTGACCTTGGCAAAAGCGAGTTTGACTCTGGTTTTAACCCATGGGAAGAAAGTTTAGGATGTGTTTAAACCCTCCCAACCAAGAAATTAAGGTTAAACAAAGTTTAAGTGGGGTTTTCAAGCTAAAAGAAAAAACCATGTAGATTGGGTGCAATTCTGACCGGTTTGACAAAATACCTTGTTCCTCCTTTCTATGACTTGGATAGTGGTAAACTAATATTGAGACATGAAAGGGGACATCTTAAGGTTTAGCAAAATGCAAAAATTAAGGACTTAATCCTCCTTAAAGTTTAGGAAATTAAGTGCACAAAACCAGGTAAGGTTTAGTTCTTGAACCCGTGTGCACCTTCTTGGGATGTTTGGACAATTTGGACCATGGCCTGTATCTTGGAGCTTGTATTGGACCTTGATTGACTTGTTGGACCTTCTTCATTGCTAATGGTGGTGGGGACTACATCATCCTCCCCTTGTTGAAAAGATTTGATCCTCAAATCGGCAAGGTAATCATCTTCGTGGTAAGCTTGCGAATCAGCTACATTGAATGTGGATGACACTCCATAATCACCTAGCAAATCAACCTTGTAAGCATTGTCATTAATACGTTCGAGTACCTCAAAAGAGCTATCTGCTCGTGGCATAAGCTTGTTCTTTTGTTTGGATGGGAATCTCTCCTTCCTTAGATGGATCCACACGAGGTCTCCTGGTTGAAATGCAATCTTTCTCCTATGCTTGTTGGCTTGAGCTTGATATGCTTCATTAGACTTTTCAATCTTACTTCTTACCAACTCATGGACCTTCTTGCTTTGTTCTACCCTTGCTGCTGCATCTGGATGTGGCTTTTGATCGAAAGATTATGGAATGAGATCAAGTGGACCTAGGGGATCAATTCCATAGACCACCTTGAATGGAGAGTGACCAGTAGCCCTGCCTGGCGTCCTGTTATAAGCAAACTCTGCATGGGGTAAGAGCAAATCCCAAGCTTTGGCATGAGGTTTAATCAAAGTTCTTAGGAGAGTCCCCAAGGTTCGATTAGTAACCTCAGTTTGTCTGTCAGTCTATGGGTGACAAGTGGTACTATATTTCAACTTGGTGCCCATCTTTTTCCACAATGTAACCCAAAAATGACTCAAAAACTTGGTATCCCTATCAGAAACAATTAACCGGGGAATACCATGCAATCTCACTACCTCTCTAAAGTATAATTCAGCAATGTGAGTAGCATCATTTGTTTTGTTATATGGAATAAAATGAGACATCTTAGAAAACCTATCAACAACAACAAAAATAGAGTCTTTGTTCCTCTGTGTTTTAGGTAATCGAAGAATAAAGTCCATACTTACATCAACCCATGGTGAAGTCGGGATTGGCAATGGAGTATACAAACCATGGGGTAGAGAATGACTCTTTGCCACTTGACAAGTTCCACACCTTTTAAGTATATCTTGGACGTCTCTTTCCATAGCTGGCCAATAATAGTGCTCTCTCAACATGATAATAGTCTTGTTTTCTCCATAATGCCCAGCTAATGATCCTCTATGAACTTCTCTAATCAATAGCTCTCTTGTGCTACACTTTGGAATACATAATCGAGCTCTCTTGAATAGAAAGCCCTCCTGAACATGAAAATCTCCTTTGGGGTGTTTAGAACATTCAATATACAATGCCCCAAAGTCTTCATCATTGTCATATAGAATCTTTAGATGCCCAAAACCAAGTATGCAAGCATCTAATTGAAATAACAAGAGATACCTCCGTGATAGAGCATCTGCACCTTGATTGAGTTTACCTGACTTGTGCTTGATGGTGAAATGATATGACTGCATAAATTCAACCCACTTGGTGTGCCTGGAGTTTAACTTATGCTGCCCTTGTATGTACCTCAATGCTTCATGGTCAGAATGTAAGATAAACTCACTAGCAATGAGATAGTGACTCCAATGCTCTAAACACCTCACAATAGCATAAAACTCTTTGTCATAGGTGGAATACTTTCTTCTAGATTCACATAGCTTCTCACTAAAGAAGGCAAGGGGTTTACCTTCTTGTGTAAGAGCTCCACCAATACCTACACCAGAGGCATCACATTCAACTTCAAATATCTTACCAAAGCATGGTAAAGCAAGTACCGGTGCTTGAGTAAGTTTTGATTTGATATCTTCAAAGGCAGATTGAGCCTTGGTAGTCCATACAAAGGATGTTCCTTTGATCACTTTAGTCATAGGAGCCATAATTGTGCTGAAACTGCGAATAAATCTCCTGTAGAATGAAACTAAACCATGAAAAGCTCTAACATCATGTATGTTTTTAGGTATAGGCCACGACCGAATGGCTTCTACCTTACTTTCATCTACCTTTATACCATCTTCAGTCACAATATAACCAAGAAATGCAACTTCAGGAGTGAAGAAAGCACACTTCTTAAGGTTACCAAATAACTTCTCACGTTCTAAGACAAGCATAACTTGAGTTAGGTGATCTTGATGCTCATGCTCATTCTTAGAATAAATCAGAATGTCATCAAAGTATACTACCACAAACTTTCCAATATAAGGTCTAAACACTTAGTTCATTAACCTCATGAAAGTACTAGGTGCATTGGAAAGACCAAAAGGCATTGCTAACCATTCATAGAGTCCACCTTTTGTTTTAAAAGTTGTCTTCCATTTATCACCTTCTCTGATTCTGATTTGGTAGTAACCACTTCGAAGATCAATCTTTGAAAACACCTTGGAGCCATATAACTCGTCGATCATATCTTCAAGTCTTGGTATAGGATACCTGTACTTGATTGTAATCTTGTTAATGGCCCTACTATCAACACACATTCTCATTCCTCCATCTTTCTTTGGTACTAGAAGAGCTGGTACGGCACAGGGACTCAAAGACTCTCGAATCAATCCTTTTTCCTGCAACTCTGCAACTTGTCTTTGAATCTCATTAGTATCCTTTGGGTTCATCCTATATGCTGGTTTGTTAGGTAGGGCGAAACCAGGAATAAGATCAATGTGTTGTTGTATGTCTCTTTTTGGAGGTAAACCCGTGGGAATCTCATTAGGGAACACATGATAGAAATTTTTAAGGAGAGTCTTTGCAATGGGGTGAGTGGGCAATATATTTTCTGGGTCGCTTTGGACGTTCAATATCCATTCTCTAAAGGCCTTAAACTCATGTTGAGAAGCCTTTAAAATGGGTTCACTCACGGGTAGCAAACAATCAACATGCTTAGGCTTTTTTTGTGGTTGAATTTCGTGGAGCTTGGAGGGGGATAATGGGGCTAGGGTAATCTTCTTGCCATCTTTGGAAAATGAATAGGTATTAAGATAACCATTATGCATAACCTTTCGATCATACAACCATGGTCATCCTAATAACACATGACATGCATCCATAGGAATAACATCACACCATAACTTATCTTGATAGCTCTTTCCAATGGAAAAGGAAATCAAACAACGAGAATTCACCTGAATGCCCTTGCTTTGATTTAGCCACTGGATGTTGTATGGATGTGGGTGAGTCATTGTTTGTAGCCCTAGTTTCTTAATCATGCTTAGAGAAACCACATTAGCGCAACTTCCTCCATCAATGATCAAAGAATATATCTTTCCTTGGGTGGTACATCGAGTGTGAAAGATATTCTCTCTTTATTCATCCTTAGCTCCTTTCTGATTGCTTAGAACTCTTCTCAAAACTAAGAGTTCACCTTCATCTGCTTCCTCAATAACCTCATCTTGAGTTTTTTCAACTTCTGACTCACTTTTAACCTCGTTTTCTTCCTCTTCAAAATCCTCTTTCACGGTGGTCCACTCAGCCAAAGTGATAACTTTTCTGTTTGGGCATTCTGAGGCAATATGACCAAGCCCTTGACACTTGAAACATCTTCTATTACTCATGGGGTTTGGGTTAGGCTGAAATGGGATTGCTGGAGCTTTTTGAGGAGCCGTGGTTCTTTGTGGCATAAAGGGAAAGGGAGTTTGTGGCTTAAAGGTAGAGGGAGTTTGTGGTTTAGTAGGTGGCTTGGAACTCCCCTTGTTAAAAGGTTGGTTCCGAATGAAAGACTTTGTGTATGTGGGTTTTTGGGGCTGTTTAGCCTTCTTTTGCTGCTCCACCTTATGAGCTAATACACAAACATCATCAAAGGAAGCATAGGCTTGCAACTCCACCACATTAGAATACCTAGGATCAAGACCTCCCAAGTATCTAACTATGATTTGTTCTTCAGGTTCTTGTATGTCACATTTAATCATCAACTTCTCAAACTCATGAGTATACTCTTCAACATTCATAGTACCTTGAGTGAGATTATGAAATTGGGAGTAGCAATCTTGGACATACGTTGGTGGAAGGAACCTTGGTTTAAGCTTAGCTTTCATCTTTTGCCAAGTATGGATTCTTGCTTTTCTTTCTCTAAGCCTTTTAGCATTCAAGTTTGTCCATCATAAGGATGCATACTTTCTAAGTCTTAAGGTTATCAACTTAACCTTCTTATCATCAGGAATATCCTTATATTCAAAGACTCTTTCAACTGTATTCAACCAATCAATAAACTCTTCAGGATCAAGTTTACCTTCAAATTCAGGAATTTTAACTCTGAAGTCGTTGGTACTGGCTTGATTTCGTGGTTCTCTTCTAGCCATCCTAGGCATTTCTTCTTCACTTGATGAATCAACATCATGACTATGAACTTGCTCACATGCCTTGGGTTCAGATTGTAGAGTTTCTTCATTCATTCTTTACTTTTGCTTCATGAACGAACCCAACTGCTTCCTTAGGTACTCATTCTGTGCTTGAGCTTCTTGGTTTCTTTGTGAATCCTCTCGGATTTTGCTTGCCAAGAATTCATTTTGCTTCATCAATGACTCAAATCTTTCTTCCAAAGACATGCTTGTTGAAGTCATGTTGGAATTAAAGGGAGAAATCAGTTTGTGGAGAAGAAGGGAAGTGGATGTTTTGTGGAAGTGGAAGTGGGTGCTAGGCCAAGGTGAAACCTTTGCTCTGATACCAAATATGATGTATATCTCAAGGGAGGAAGGATCCCAAGCTAACACACATCAAAGAGATCAAAATTACAAAGGTTTAAGTCGTACCAAGGTGGCACGGTCATGCTTAGGAGCACGGGTAGGCCGTGCCATTTTCTAGTTGTGGAAGCTGAAATGCTCTCACTTGAACCCGGTTGAGTGTTCTTGGTGTTGGATGTGTTTGCTTGGCTTTTTGGTTGCTATAAACCGTGGAATGGGATGGAATAAAGGGTATGAGGGATGAGAGAGTGAGGGGATTTGAGGGAACTTCAAAGTAAGAGATTATTAACTTGTAAACTTAAGCTAATAATCTTACCTTAATCCTCTCTTAACCTGGTTGTTTGTGAGCAAAAGTAGGATAGGCTAAACTCAATGAATGGATACAGAAACACCACCAATCCTTGAGTTTAAGGCCCTTAAACTTGATTAAGATACAGATATCACCACTTAATCAAGGTTAAGACTTGACTTGAACACCACCTTAATTGGCCTAATTAAGGATAAGCAAGCAAGAGTTTGAGAGAAAAAGCTTTCAAGCTTTCAATATGATTTTCATTCACTAAATGTTGAGTTCTTCATGCCATGACCGTGCCATCCTTGAGTAAGCATGTCAAGCAAGCATACAAGCAAGCAAGCACCTTACTAATCCTTTCCTTCCTAGGGAGGAAAGGTCTTAAGTAGCTAAACATACCCGGTTAGAGCAAAACCGGTTGTCACCTAGGTTTAGCTAGCTTAATTACATCCTTTAACATTAAGGAAAGCAAGACAATTGATGTTTACATTGTAATTAGCTTAAACATAAGCCAAAGCAGCTGATAAACCTCCTCGCTTGCCATTGGACAGCCGAAAAGGGGACAATGCTTTACGGCTAGCCAATTACAAAGAGGGGACATCTTCCATGGCAGCTTCTCTCCCATTGGTTGTTCTTCTCAAGGTTGCAGCTCATCGTTGGGACTTTGGGATGTGTGCCCAGCCTTGAGGGGCATGCCATATCTACTGAAGTGAAGAAAACCCACTGAAGAAGGCAAAATAAAACCGGACTGCTGAACCGGGTTCTTGGACAGTTTTGTCGCCGGTTTTGGGGCTTGGTTTAACCTTGGCAAAAGCGAGTTTGACTCTGGTTTTAACCCATGGGAAGAATTTTAGGATGTGTTTAACCCCTCGCAACCAAGAAATTAAGGTTAAACAAAGTTTAAGTGGGGTTTTCAAGCTAAAAGAAAAAACCGTGCAGATTGGGTGCAATTCTGACCGATTTGACAAAATACCTTGTTCCTTCTTTCTATGACTTAGATAGTGGTAAACTAATATTGAGGCATGAAAGGGGACATCTTAAGGTTTAGCAAAATGCAAAAATTAAGGACTTAAGCCTCCTTAAAGTTTAGGAAATTAAGTGCACAAAACCGGGTAGGGTTTGGTTCTTGAACCCGTGTGCACCTCCTTGGGATGTTTGGACAATTTGGACCATGACCTATATCTTGGAGCTTGTATTGGACCTTGATTGACTTGTTAGACCTTCTTCATTGCTAATGGTGGTGGGGACTACATCACGCTTTAACATGGGAAAAATGCCATCTCTGTTATTCAGTTTTTTCAGGTATGGGAGCAGGTAGAGTACTTTCAAGGTCCTTAATTCAAACCAAAGGAGTATTCTTTACCATGAGAGTGAAACATTTGGTGTTGTAAGTGGGAATTTTGGTAAAAGTATTATGCCTCTTAGATAAACCAAAGCAAGCGGTCGAGGAAGCCTCTAACCAATCGAATCATGACCCTCTCTTAGGAGATTCCCTTCTAAAGGGTTATCCTACTATTTTTAAAAAGTAAGGCTGACTTTTAGAATATCCAATAGGTAAACGCCCAAATTAGGACTTTGAAGGCTTCTCAGAGGAACCCACCTCTAGTCCAAGAGAGGCAGGTAGGGCATCTATACCATCAGCCCATGGTTGCTAAGCTCCTCCAACTCAGGACCACAGATAAATCACGAGTTGGAGGAGGAAGAGGCGGATGTGAAAAGGAGGCAATTGAGGGTGAGGTCAAAGTCATGGGAAGAGTTTACGGACCATCTCAACAAAATATTAGCAACAAGTTAGCAGAAGATCCTATAACAGAGATCCTGAAGGCATGGTCCAGGATCTATTAAATTTGTTTCCACTCCATAAAAGAGAAGCCATCCCTATAGCAGAGTACTTGAGAGATCAAACGTTTGGAGGAGAGATCCTACGTACAAGGGCAGAAAATATTCACAAGAGGTAAGAGCTAGTAAGATCACACAGGACCTATAACAACTGTATTCTCCATTTTATTATGAAATCTTAAGTTCCCTTCTTCCCGAGAAACTCAAGATCCTAAAGTTGGAACCTGCTATAGTACCACAAATCCAGAGGAACATATAAACCGCAAATATATTAATGCCATCGCCTAGTCAAGCGGTGTTGTGTAAGTGCTTCTAAACTACAACCAATGGAGCAATTCAATGGGTGTTTGGCCATTAGCCTTTTGGACAGCTATTTGCTCTCAAATTAGTTTATTAACTTAGTCAAAAAGCTAACTAGTTGTTTGGTAAATTAACTTTTGTTGAATTAACTTTTTAGGAATTAGTTTTTTATCCCACGACTTTATGATAAACAACTAATTTTACCGAACCTTCTGTTTTGTGAAACTGCTAATGTAAACATCTAACATAAATAATGAATGCAAATATGTAACAACTAATAGATAATATAAATAGCTGACAGTTGTTTGCTAAATAATGCCTATGATTAGTTTAACAAACTTCTTACCTCCTCTATCAAGTCTTGGGAGGCCTTAAAGACGAAATTCTTTAGTCACTTTGCGAGCAATAGGAGGCCCACTAAAAACATTTTCAGCACGTATGCACATAGTTTAGAGAGAAGGGGAGAACCTAAGGAACTTCATGTGGAGCTTCAACAAGGAATACCTCTCCATCGCAGATATATACCATCATGTAGCGGTAGTACCCTTCACCAAGAGAGTGAAGGAACCAAACTTCAAGTTACAACTTGATAGGAAACCCCTGGAAATCTTATTAGATGCCTTAAAAAAGAGGAGAAGAGTATATCAATGTTGAAATCATAAACAGGGTTCATCAAGTAAGAAGGGGAGGAAACCCTAAGAAGGAGGACCAAAGGCAGAAAAAGTAGCAGGAGAAAGCGAAGAAGCCTCATCAATTAAAGTCAGAGTCCATCTTTGTTGTCCCAAATAGGTAGATCTTGATGGAGATTCAAGAGAAGACTCCCTTAGGAAAACCTAGGACAATCAAGCAAAAGGCCAAGCCTAAAGACACCAATAAATGTTGTGACTTTCATTTATACCATATGCATAACACTAAAGACTACAAGGACCTATATGAAGTACTTAGGGACTTTATACATAGAAGAGACCTAGACAAGTATCTGACAAAGTGACCTTATAAGAAAAAGAGAACGCAAAAAAATAAGATCCTAAAAGAATATGCAAAGGTCATATAAAAAGACATTTGTGGAGTAATGCACACAATTTCTAAAGGACCTCCCTTGATGGAACTTTCTAGCAGAGCTTTTAAGGTCACTTACAAGCCTTGCGAGGAGTATCCTTAGAGCAAAAGGCCAAGAGCTTACACCCTAGAATGGTGTTTGAATAGTTGAAGTCACTTCACCACCCCCATAATAATCTTATAGTGATCAAATTGTAGGTTGCCAACTATGAGGTCAACCACTGCTAGCAGATATAGGTAATTCTTTTGATATAAATATTCTATAATTGCTTTGCTAAATTAAGATTGCAAGACAAAGGGTTGTTACCATCTCCATATCCCAAAATTCTCTCCCAAAAGAGAGATATTTGAATATGTGTTGAGATTTACATTCACAATGATGAATAATGAGGCTCAATATGAATCACCATAGGCTTGCAGATACACAAGGCCTTGGAAGCTAAGAATGTGAAAATTTTTAATAATGCACGGCCGATGGTGAGTTAAGTCAAAGTTGAATTTGAAGCAAAGGGGAAATGGATGATACAGTATGTGGCCAAAATCCAGTAATCCATTTAAAGTTTCAAGCACTTTGAGATTAGCCATGTAGTTCTGAAAACCAATAAGCCAATGCACTAAGCATACCTAGCAAGTTCCTCACATATAAGCTCCCCAAAATCATTATTTTGGATGGTCATGAGTAACAAAGGCATAGAACTAGAAAAGGACAATATCACAGATAATGTGGGCACTTAGGTCACATCAATAATTAGCACTTAGAAAAAGGCAACCTACTAGATGACCCTATAGAAGCCAAAAAGCTTAAAAAGAAAATAGTGTAGTACTGCATCTTCTAGGGGGAACCTTGCAGGAGATGCTCTGGAAAGGCCACCCTTGAAATGTGTGGATAAGTAAGAATCGAACTACATACTTGTAGAGATCCATGAATCAAACTCCTAAGATATTTTCCTATGACAACAGGTTAGAGAAAGTTTCTATTTGTGGTTGTTGACTACTTCCCCGAATCAGCAGAGTTAGAGCATATGATTGCTATCACAAAAGGGCTAAGGACTTCCTTGGAAAAACTGTTATCACCAGACATGGCATTCTCACCAATGTGATTATGGAGAATGGGAGCTAATTCATCCAAGGCTTCAAGATACACTGTGATGGGCTTGCACTCATAGTAAATAATATCGCAGTTGTAAGACTTCAAACAAACAGACCAGCCAACGTAGCAACAAGCTAGTTATATAAGAAAGAAGGTGTTAAAGGAGCCTAAGTCGAAAAACTCGGAAGAATGCTATGGTTAATCAAGACAACAATAAAGGCCTCCTTACATCATGCATGTTTCATGCTAACTATCGCACTCTAAAAATGACAATTTTACAACTCATTAACCATAACTGATAAGTCCTTAAAGTGCACTCTATTTTGAGGTCATTTTGTGCCATTTTTAGGGAGAATTTTGTGTTTTATACTACATTATGCACTCCTTTTTCTGTTTTACGCTCGGGTATGGTTCTTTTCTATGTTTTGCTTATTTTTGGACCATTTTACCACAAATTTGATCCCTAAATGAGTATAGCTTGACCCCCCCACGGACACCTCCAAGTCACTATGTCTGTGGATGAAAGAAAGAACAAAAAAATATCGGATCAGAGCTCACCACGCGCAGTCCGTGGTGAAGGCCATGGTCCGTGGTGAGTCCATAACTACGAGTCACTTCGTTTTCCTTTATCGTGTGGCTATGATTAATCGAATTCTTCTTTAAATAGAGCCATTTCGCAGTAGATTTTCAAATAGAACTCCTATTCTCTAATCTTTTCCATTCTTTTCCATTTTCTTAGTTTAGTTTTAGATTTTTAGTTAGTTTTGAGTTTAAGAGTGAAAATTGCGAAGAAGTGCTTGCTGTTTTGGAGCCCTTGCAAACCCATGGAGGGTCTCTAATTGTGCAAAGTTTTCTTCTCTCAAACTTTGTTTAGTTGTTGTTGTTTCAAATATGTGTGTGTAATTTTCTTAATTTAGGGATTGTTGGCCAAGTATTGATGTTGGAATCTCTAATTTTTATTTAGTTGTGCCCATTCTTGATTGGAATTGGTTGAATTCTATCTTGTGTGTGAGATTGTTGTGAGTGAATTTCGACCAAATTTACTTGTAATTCTAAATAGTTAAGTGAAGGAATGAAAGGTGAAACTTGCTATTTGACCGACAAGATAGGATTTGACTTAGCAATACTTAAGAAGGATTTGCTTGTTAAGAAGAACTTTATCCATCAAAAATTAAATAAAGACATTTGAAAGAATGACAATTGGTTAGTTTAAGGAATTCAGTTTATTTCGAAAGAAAAGATTGAATTCTAAATACGATTGCACCCTTTTCAATCTCCTAATATAGATAAAGTGCATGTTATATTCTATTGATCCACATCTTTACTAGGTAAAATAAATCCTTAGATATCTTAAATTGATTGAATTTTCCAACTAGATTATAGCGTTGTTCAAACACCCAATTGAAATTTGCTTGCTTAGCACTTTTATAGGACAAAACTCAATAGACTATATCTGGTCTTTGTGGGAACGATATCTTGTCTGAATTTCAACACCTGTGCGCTTGTGGTCAACACCCGTGCGCTCACGGGCAAGGTTAAGTTTTTGATGCCATTACTGGGGACTAAATTTGTGGATATTGAGTTAACCCTTAGAAATTGACTAAGCATTTTTGTTATTCTTTTTTTTCTTTTTATTTTTTATTTACGTTGGTAGTTTTGTTGGTAATTTTGTATGATTTCTCCTTTATATGCGAAGTCCCTTTCCATTTGAATTCGATCCAGAAATCGAAAGAACTTTTTGCGCTAGGAGAAGGATATTAAGGGTAGAAGAGTGAGACTAAAGGCTCAAGTAGTTTCTTCGATGACAGGAATAGGAGGTGACCAAAGAAGGACATTCCAGGATTTTGTTACCCCAGGAGTCCAAGGTTTTTCCTCAAGCATCGCTCGACCAATTCCGTAGAAGCGAAAAATTTTGAACTCAAACCAGCCCTTATATTAATAGTGCAGCAATCCCAGTTCGGAGACACCTCATTAGAAGATCCAAACTTACAGCTCTCGGTCTTGTTAGAGATGTGTGACATGTTAAAGCTCAACGAAGTTTCTACTAATGCCATCCACTTGCGCCTATTTGCCTTTTAACTTAGGGATAAGGTGAGGGCATAGCTTCACTCGTTGCCTCGAGGATGCATTACGACATGGGACAAGCTTACCAAAGTTTTTCTTGCCAAGTTTTTTCCTTTGAGTACGACGGTAAGCCTGCAAAATCAAATCACTACCCTCTCTCAAAAGGAAGATGAGACGGTCTATGAAACCTAGGAATGATTCAAGGACCTGTTACGATTATGTCCTTACCATGGTCTTCAAAGGTAAATGATCGTGTAAACATTTTATAATGGAGTCACTCGGCCATTAAGATCTACTATTGATGCAGCAGCAGGAGGTTCTCTTATGAACAAAACTGAAGATAAAGCATACAACCTTGTAGAAGAGATAGCTCTCAACATTTTTCAATGGTAGTCTGACAGAACCCTATCCAAGCGGGTTGAAGGTAAGCTGGAATTAAATGCTATTTCTATACTTTCTTCTAAAGTTGATGCTATGTCTCAAAAACTAGAGCACTTGAATGTTAATTTTGTCAGTTCAAGTACCCCTTCCCATCATGTGACACATATAGGTCAGTTGATCATTTGACTGTGCATTGTCAAGTAGGTAGTCCTTTTACCCAAGATGTAAGTGACCAGGTCAATTATGTGAACAACTATAACCCTAGACCAACAAATGATCCTTTCTTCAGTGTATATAATCCTGGTAGGGGGAATCAATCTAATTTCTCTTATAGGTCTAATGCCCCACTCATGCCTCAAACGAATTTTAGACCACCCCCAAATTTTAAAGACCACCATATCCTCAACAAGCACCTCAAAAATCTAACTTAGAGACTATAATGGAGAATATGGTTTTGGCACAACAAAAGCAAGATGAGTACATTAAGTAATGAGCCTCTAAGGTTGATGTGCTCACTACTCATAATATGATGTTAGAAGCTCAAATTGCTCAACAGGCGACCTCTTCATCTACACTCCAAGGTAGACTACCAATTAAACCTAAGTCTAACCCCCACGAGTAGTGTAACTGTGTTACCTTGAAAGAAGGGGTATAGGATTCTGAGAACATGAGACTTGAGGATGGTAAAGAGGTGACCATTGCTGAGAGTAAGGAGAAAAATGATGAGGCTGAACGCACAACTTTTAGAGAAAAAGGCAGTTTCGGGTTCTCAAAAGTTTTTGCCCCTAAGCTTCCTGACCCAGGTAGTTTTTCTATCTCCTGTGTGGTAGGAAAAGTGAAGATTGATAAAGCCTTATGTGACCTTGGTGAAAGTGGCTATTTGATGCCCTACTTTATGTTCTATAAGCTTCATTTGGGACCATTGTAACTACCACCCTTTTCACTCCAATTAGCAGATGGTTCTGAAACACAACCTCTAGGTACATGGGAGAATGTGCCGTAAAGATTTTATCATTGCTCATATGATTAAGACTGACGATGCTATATTATTCTTGTGAGACCCTTTTTGGCTACTTTAAGTTGCACGATTGATTTAAAAGGGGGCGGATAATGTTTGATGTCGGGGTTGTTATGCTGCATTTTGTTTTACGGAAGAGAAAATTATTTCTCCCAATTCTTTCCTATCTAATATAGTTCCCTTTTCCCCTGAAATTAAGATGGAGGATGATTGGGGTTGTCCTTACCCTCTGATTTTTATTAGGTTTCAACTGAGGATCCTAACCAGGGTTATGTTTAAGGCGGAGTTTGCTACTCCTACGCCACCTAGCATGCCTGAGGTTGAGACCTATAATTCTGATGAGCCTTCCATGAGTGACTACTGTAAGTTCGCTCAATTAGTTCTTTCTTTATCTCCTATGGAAGGAGTTGATTTGGATGTTGACCTTAGGATTGAGTATGACAATAGTGACCCGTATGATGGAGCCTGATATCGATTTGTTTCGTATGCTAATAGTGCACTTTGGTGCAATTTGATGATGAAGAAGGACCTGCAACATGAGTATTTGAGGTGGCACCTTTAGCTAAAAGAGTTCGATTTTGTGGTTCGCAATAAAAACGAAACATATGTTGTAGGGGAGTCCAATACCCACACTTTTATTGAACCCGAATCAAAATAGAAGAAAGGTCGAGCTCTCGACCTTAAACGAGCGCTTCTTGGGAGGCAACCTAAGTGTTTGCTTTTCCTTTCCCTTTTTAGGTTCCTTTTTTATTTTATTTTGTGCTTTTGCTATTTAGAACATCCACTAGAAAATCAATAAAACAATAAAAAAGGCAATAAAAAGAAGAAAAAGCCAGTAATAAGAGTTTTTTTAAAACCTCCATGGATACCTCATGGTGCCTACCCACGGTCCGTGAAGGCTCTAAAAAAAGAAAAGAAGGAAAAAGACCAGGCCAGAGCCCCGCATCCCTGGTCAAAGGTTTTCAAGAACCTCTGACCCCCAAACTTATTCATCTTCTTCCTCAAAACTCGACCCCCTCCCCCTCTCTTTTAGTGTCTTATGCTTTTTATGCACTTACATTGAGGATAATGCTTTGTCCAAGCATGGGGGAGTTGTAGTTATTATGTGTTTGTGGTTGTATATATGTGTGTTGTGGATGTGTGAAAGTTTACATTTTTAGGTCATGCATTTAGGTTTAGTTTGCATTTTTAGTTGGTCATTTTTTTTAAGGTTTCTTTCTTCGTTTTAGTTTTGTTTTGACATTTTTTAGTCTTTAGTTGCATTTTAGGCTTAGGTTTAAAAAAAAAACCAAAAAATAACCCGAAAAAACTAAGCCTATAAATCCTCCGACGATGAGTCTTTAGACTAAGTGACTTTCTTTTGCCTATTTTGACCCTTTTTGTTAGGCTCATTTATGAATAAAATGCTTGTTTATGAGTTTTTAAACTATGAAACTCAATGAGTATTTGGCACATGAAATTCAATGAGCTAGATGAGCTTTGTCCTATGAGATTGTGAGCTTAAATAGACTAATTCATCATTTTAATATGATATTTCCTTTCATGTGTGACTCTTCCTAGATTTCAAGTCTCTAGAACTTGCTTTGACTCTTGTTAAAGATCACATTTAGCCTGCATATTTAGGCAATATGATTAAGGCAGTCTTTGACTTTATGAGCTACATTGATCAAATAGCCACCCTTGTGTGCATGATTTATCCCTTGCTGTCCCTTTGCGCCTTTACCGTGTTTATTGATGAGAACATATACTATCATCCTTGGCTACACACATGTCTTACCCTTTTCATAGTTGATTAGGAGTAGTTTCTGGATAATAACATTTTATGGATATTGTGGTCGAGTTGGATGTGATAAGATTCATATCTATTTTCCCTTCAAGTCAATTGGGTTATTTTTTGTGAGTTGCTAGAAAAGTGCCTAGTTTCCTTTGCCATGATCCTCCTCTTTGATGGTTGACAGGAAAAAAAAATGAACAAAAAACAACAAACCACATCAAAGGTGTTTAAAAAATGTGTTGAAAAAGGAGAAAGAAAAAAAAAAGAACCATAAAACAAAAAAATGAAATAAAAGGATTTGACATTAGTTTTATATATTCTAAGCACTTTCTCTTGTGATCTCACTAGGGATGTCATTAATATTGTCAGTTGTATAGGCTTGAGGAATAGGATTTGGTTGGGAGATGATGGTTTATGCTCTTAGTCTTTGGCTTTTAGCCCCAGAAATCACAAAGTGCTTTTTCCCTCCTTACCTTTACACAACTGCCCTGTTACAACCTTTAAAAAATCCTTATGATTGTGTTGTGTGTTTTGTATTATTGTGGTGGCAAGTTAAAGAGTCTTAACAACCTTATAGTTGATTTGGTTCTATGGAATGAGATATGAGAGAACTACATTTTACTTTAAATATATAAGTGATGAGTGCCTCATCCTAAAGTGAGATTCTATCAGTTCTTCTAGCTCTACTTATTGTAATATGCCAATATGATTGTTGAAGTTAGTTTGAGTAATTGATTTAATATTTGATGTGGTGGTTCTTACTTTTATTTCAAAAATTTTCATTTTCCTATCTGTTTGTAAAAGTTTTTATAGTGAGCTCATCCTTGGCCATGTTAAGGGGAAAGTTGGCAATCAATTTCACCATCATGCTACCAAGTCCATAGACCTCACAAAACGTACAATTAAGCATACAATGATCATTTAGACACATATCAATTGATCCTGGTCCTTAAACAAACCAACCCTCATATGGTGCTCTACACTAGGACAATCTGCCTTCTTTCATATTAATTTGCATCCTGCAGTGGCCTAGAAAGGCCCCCTAAGAATGAATTGGTGTAGGCGTCCGCAGCCGTGTCAAATATCATAAAGTTCATAGGTGCTAAAAAGTCATCCACTTTAATGTGAATGTCCTCTAAAACTTCCCAAAGGGTACTTCTTAGAATGATCCGCTAACTGAAGTGAAATAGTGGTGGGTTCAACTGTCCTAGGTAAAGTTTCTTGCAAATATAATATGGTGTTAAACTTACTATTGAGTCGAGGCTATGCAAAACTTGATCAATGCTAACGTACCTAATCAAGCAAGGGTTAGAAAACTGCAAAATTCCTTGAGCTTTGTGGGAAGCTTGTATAGGACCATGACACCGTACTCCTCGCCTAAAGTTATGGTCTCATGGTCATCAATTTTCCTCCCTTCCGGAAGGAATTCTTTCAAAACCTTAGGATATATAGGCATTTGAGACAAAGCATAAATGAAAAGAATTTGCACGTATAACATTTCACAAACATCAAGAAAGCTCCCAAATTAAGCATCAAGTTTGGTCTCAGCAAATATTTATGGAAAAGCAAAGACGACATGTATGACTTAGGAGAAGGGGGCTTAGACTACTAAGGCAGCTAGTACAGTCTTAGCTCTCATATCCATAGGGTTATATAATTGGCAAAATGTAGAGCTAAGAAACCAAAAGACAATGGAATGTCACCTCCAATAAATAAGAGCATAAACTAATACATTATGGCTTAATAAGAAATTGTGCATAAACCCAAGATGACAAGAGGGAAATGAATTAAGACAACAAAGAATAAGTATATATAACCACCTTGTAAACACTTTCCCACTTATTTCTTTTTTTTTATTTTTTTATCTTTTTCTTTTTAGCATTGGAATTTTCTTCTTTTTTTTGGGGAAATTTTTAGGATTCTTTTTTTCATTTTTTATAAGAAGAAAAGTGAATATCGACAGGAGAACATGAGAAAAAGATAACTCAAACTCAAATCACACAATGTGTTCATTAACTCAATCACAACAATGAAGTGGAGGAAGCTCTCATATACAAGATAATACTATCCCCTTAATACATCAAAATAACCAAAAATAACCATCAGAACACATTCAACACCCACAGAATCCCATCATCGACCATTGCAGTGAACCTCCATTAAACTTAGCTTAGATAAGAGAATGTGTTTGTCCAAGGGCTAAATAGGAGGATTCATATACAAATAAAATCGATAAAGGGCTTAAAGAGGCTAGCAAAGGGACAAAACATTGATCATAGGATAGCTATTTGGCTCATGTAGCTCATCACTATAATAAAGAATTTGCATGTAATGTTATCAAAATACATGTGCTAAATGTAGCCTCAAAGACATTAAAATCAAATTCTGAAGATTACAATCAATGAAGAGTCACACATAGAAGAAAACGTTCGATTGTATGATGAGGATGGATCCTCAAGATCCAAAGACGTCAAAACAATAATTAGTTCCTCATTAGAATCAATCTTAAACAATTAACAAGATTGTAAGACTGAAGCTGAAGAATGAGAGCCTAAAAAGGATAGATAAATCTCCTTACCAAAGCACTCCCTTAAAGGAAAAAAATGCTAGAAAAGAGATATCCTAAAGAGAATACTCTTAATTATTACTCATAAAGAGCTAAAGATTAAACAGATTATTGAGAGAGAAAGTCCTTTTCCATCCAATTCATTAATAATCCAAATTTCTGGTTAAAATAGAGGAATGGGTGTTTAAACTCTTAAATAGATGGGAATACATATTGCAAAGTGGCTTAAGTGGACTAATAAGAGTCCAACAAATTATCTTAAGAAAATAAATCCTTAAAGATAATTACCAAATCATAAGAGCCCGACTTGATATTTTATGAGGTTTATGTGGAGGTAAAGGGGTATGAACATGTGTTAGCATGCCCATCATGAATCACATTATTATCATATAACCAAGATCTGCCATGTAATAAATGATATGTCTCCATGGGAAGAACATCACACAAAACTTCACCATAATATGAACCAATCGACAATGAAATAAGAGCTTGTTTAGAAACTCTCACCTTTCTCCCTTGCTTAAGCCATTGTAGAGTGTAAGGAGTTGGATACACCTTGGTTGGTGATTGAATCATTGGTACAACTTTAACCATCAATGATCAACTCACACACCTTACTTAAATGATCACCTTACTCCAATTGTGCGAAATATTTTCTATATTTAGCTAGGTACAAGGGGAACCTTTTCAACATGTAGAGCTATTATAATTACTAACAATTCACCCATATCTAGTGTGATCAAAGTATGATCCTCAGCCTCAAGTTCTTCATCACTAGTTCATTCCTCAAGAGCTTGGATTATTTCACCACTCTAATGGTGGGAGTCTTTCTATTATGGCAATTGATTTAAAAATAACCATAGCCATGGCCTGTAAAACACTTGTTTCCTTCTAACCTATTAGAGGGCTCACTACCGATCCCCTTACCCTTATCTAGGGCCTTGGTGGGAGGTGGGTAGTTTAAGTTTTGGGGTGATGAGAAAAACCCTTTTATGGTTTATGAGATTGATTTATGCAAGGGGTTATAAATAGTTTTCTTTATTGAATTGCTTCTCAACTTTGATATCTACATTGTGAAAGTTATTAAATGATGTAAGGTTATAAGTCCACCTTGTTAGCAATGTTGGGTGATAGCCCCTTAATGAATCTGCACTTGCAAGCTCGAACTCTTCATTCAATCTAACCCTTATTTGAAGTTGTTGAAACTCTGTACTATACTCTTCCACTTTAAGATTTTTTGGTTAATAGAGATGATCGTGAGATAGAGCGCTTGCTTGTATGAGGATAGTAAGAACCTCTTCATTTTCTCCATCTGCTTCTTAAACTTAGACCTTGTTTTCATCTTAGACCTAGCTTCCCTTGTTGTTCTCCTCTTCAAGTTTTTACACCAAACGAAGGTATACCCTTTTAACTTAAGAATAGCTAACTTGAATGACTTCTCATCATTACATTCCTTTAGCTCAAAGATTCTTTTCATGGATCGAACCTAACTTAGGTAATTTTACAGGTCGAGTTGCCATCAAACGTCGGCCTTTCCACGTTAAGGTTTTTTTGGTCATCTCTTGGATGTCTTCTTCTCCTAGCTCCGTTATCCTCATCATTAAAATCTTCATGGGAGAAGGAATAGACAATGTAATTGGGCGTCACATCATGCTCCTAATTATACGTTTTGCCTTTGTTGGACACAGATGCTTTCATTGACTCCAATTCCCTTGTGAGCCTCTTCACTTACTCTGGAAGCTCAATGATGATCCTAGATTGAGAGTATTCACAATTAATTGCCATGCTTAGGCATGGGTGATATAGGAAAGAGGGTTGAATTAGAGGAAATAGTGGTAGCACGTGCTTGCTGGTGTGGCATCAATATGAAGTGAAAGAATAGAGAAGTGGCACGGGCGTGCAATATAGCACGGGTGGGTTGTACCCAGTCTCTGTTTCATTGTAAAAAGTTAGTATAGGCAAGTGAGTCGATATAGGCAGACCATACCGAATTCCTAGCTCACAAACTGAGAATCGCAAAAATGGCATGGACATGCTACTAAGTTTAGGTTGGTCGTGCTAATATTTTGGAATGGGGTTGACATGGTTTTTTTTTTTTTTTTTAGGTGACTTTAATGGGGTTAGGCT
Source organism: Carnegiea gigantea (assembly GCA_029747015.1). Taxonomy (NCBI): domain Eukaryota; kingdom Viridiplantae; phylum Streptophyta; class Magnoliopsida; order Caryophyllales; family Cactaceae; genus Carnegiea; species Carnegiea gigantea. The sequence continues at coordinate 296,395 of JAKOGI010000348.1, read as the reverse complement.
ATTTTGTAGTTATAGATTGTCTTTAGGAGAGGATATGTTTGGGGCTAGGTTTCTTTATGGAGTAAAAGGATGATTATGACAAGAAGAAAATGAGGGTTTTTGAGTGAGATGAAAGTATGGGTTGCTAGGGATGAATTTAGGGGTAAAGGATAAGGGTTTAAGATGAGAAAACTACTAAAGAAGAACGTTTGGCTCTATATAAACTTGTTGAGGATGGATCCTCAAGAGCCTAAGATTTCCATTCCACCAAACAACCATGATTACCAAGGTTAATTCCTCCTTGGAATCAATCTCAGACAATCAATGAGATTATAAGATTAAAGCCTAAGAATATGAACCAAAAAGGATGGGCAAAACTCCTTGCTAAATCTCTCTCCAAAAGGCAAATTCCAGCAAAGAGAAATCCCAAAAAAGACACTCTTAACCTCCACTCACAAAGAACTAGAGATTAAAGATATTTATATAGAGAAAGGGCCTTTTCTATCCAACACATTAATCATCCAAGTATGCGGGATACAACTAGGGAATAGGGCTTTAAAGACACGAATACATGAAAATTAGTTATGAAGTGAGAAAGTGGACCATGTTGAGTATAGAATTGAGTGAGAAAGAGGATGTCGTCCACTAGGATGTTAATGGATTAGCTTGAGTTTTGGATAAATTGTGATAAGGGTTTTTATTTCAATCAACTAGTCTAAATTACTATAAAATCTGATCTTAAACTAGCTGCACTAGTAAGGAAAACTCAAGATTAACACAAGTAAATGAATCTAAAGTAATCAATCTATCACCAATCTAGGAATCAACCAATTAACACATTTGTACATCACAAAGGGTGATTGAAGGGGCACAAAATGGCCCATGGCTTGACATAGCCACCACACCTTCCCAAATTATCCTCAAGAGATCAACCCAAAAAATATTTCTAACCTAGAATTAGCAACTACCCGTATTCTAATAAAGCATTAAAAGGGAGGAGAAAGAAAGTTACCCGCAAACCCATTTGCTCTTATTGATTTTGTTGCTTGATTACATTCATTTTACCTCCAATCAACTCCTAATGGCAATAATCAACTCTATTGTATTTACTTTTGATGATGCTTGAAGCTTAAGATAGCCAAATCTACCATAGAACAAGTGAAGAAGAGGATTGGAAAGGGGCTTTAAAAGAAGGGATGATTATGGTTTCGAGGAATAGATTAGGGGTTCAAATCCTTTAGGATGGAATCATTAATCTTCCTCAACCCCTTATCTATCAAAACTTATGATTTGAGTGTGTAATTAATTGAACAAAGATATGGGATTAATGGGCATTTATGAGTAAGAAAGTGAAATTAGATCCTAATAAGAGAATAGTTTTAAGATAATTTTGGAACTAAACCAAAAGATTAGCTTTCATTGATAAAAATTAAGAGTCCACAAAAGTTCTCTAGCAAGAGAAAAGTTGTAAGTCAAAAGATAAACCTTAAAAAATAATAATTAGCCCCCTTTTCACTAGCCTAATCATGCTTTAGATACTCAAAGCTGCATACGGGGGCACAGTTACGCCATATGGGATGATGAGACCACGTTAAAATTCAACCTCACTGACCATGTAAGTTTGATTAGTTTTTTCTGCAAAGGTTGAAGTGCACAGGCATGCTACGTGTTATGGTCCCGCCGTGACACTTTTCCGGCTGGATCTTTCATATAATTTCATTGGCCTGACACGGTCTAGGCAGCACTGGCATTGTCTAGCTCCTTTAGTGGGCAAATGGTGCATAATTTAGCATTTCTGCATATACAAGCTACAAAACAAGAAAAATTAATTAATTATAAATTCAACAGTTCTTTATAAGTTAAATCCAGTGTTAACGGTGTGAAAAATGTATTGGTTCGAGACCAAACAAATACCCCCACACTTTTTTCCTCGACTAAAACACAAGAAAAATACCTTTTTATAGAAGCAATAGTTGCATTTAGTATGTGCAACAAGGCCTTTAAACTCCTTGGCCCCCCTAGTGGATGAGTGTAGTCTCATGAGAGTTTATGGAAGATAAACCCATAAAATCTTTGAAAAATAAAAATAAAAGAGAAAGTAAAATGAAAAATCTTTTTGGTTTTTTCATAAATTTTCACAAAGCAACATCCATGGGGTATCAATGCAGTATTAAAGCCTACAAATCACCCTAATGACAAAGATACCAATAGCACATGCATAAGATACATAATCAAGGTCTTTAGTCGTCCTAAATGATAATCATGTAATTATGCAATCCTTTCCAATGATGAGCAAGTGATGGTTAGCTTCTTTTAGGTCATGTGAAGTTCTCCTTTAATGTATTTGAAAAATAGTAAGGTTTTGCTCATGCCCAATCCAAAAGATATACTCTACCATAAGTTTGACATAGTCCTCGTTCTCCACCACTAGAATACACATGCAAGTTGATGATCAAGACGACTTTCATGAGTTATAATGAGCCTCAGGTCAGGGATTAGGAAAGGAACTAGTACTTTGGAATATGAGGAGATAATTAGCCAAAATTAAGGGATCCCTCGCACCATAAATTTTCATCCCAGTTCTTAATGAATAATGAAACAATCCCCCAAATACAAAGAACTGACTTCAGTGAGCTAAGCAATCGAAGAAACTTCCATACCAAAACTTCTATTGCATTTCTCTCTCTTTTTTTTTCCTTGGTAACAAAAACACTTGATATGGGGTTTTTGTTTTTCACTTAGTTAACTCCTTCTCAAGTCACAAAAAGCTCAAAATAACCTTCACTTATTATTATTATTTACATCCACTTGCTATAAAATGCCCTCACCCACCATCATCCATTGAACCCCCTTTTAAAGTAACACTTGTTAGTCTTGGCTTGAGTATGAAGTGCAGAGAGAGAGAGAGAGAGAGAGAGAGAGAGAGGGAGAGAGAGAGAGAGAGGGGCTCGAGGGGGTTACGTGCTAAGGAGGAGGAAAAGCCAGACTTAAGTCTGGTGGCACTTTGACGAACATGCCCCTCGTCCCTTTTTCCCCTTTTTTTGTTTCAAGCTTGCCCAATAATTAACACTGCTAGTCTAATCTTATACTTTATACTCTAACCCGAATCGATAATATGATCTTTCGTCGATTATTCGTTCCTAAATATATCAAGGTTCAATTTAAATAAACAATGAAATTAATTTAAAGGTTGACAATCTAATCGTATTCGGGTTCTTACCCGATTTAGTATCTATTAATAATCCTTATTAATGCTTATTAAAAAAAATCATCGAGAAATTTTATAAACTAATAATAATAATGATAATAATAGCGACAATAATATTCTTTTTAATAAAATTATCGTTCACGCAAGCACATCAATAAATATTGAACTCATATCATTTACAAAATACGATTCTATAACATCATAAGGCAAGACAGTTAGCTTAACGTAAAAAGAAAGAACGTAGGTATTATACTCTTCCCCCTTAAAAGAATTTCGTCCTCGAAATTGCTTACCTGGTGGAAATAAGGTTAGGCACTTCTCCCAAATTTCTTTTTCTGGCTCCCAGGTCGCTTCGGCTATCTTGTGATGCTTCCAAAGCACTTTAACATAAGGAAGATTCCTATTCCTGAGCTTTTTCTCCATTCTTTCCAATATTCGAATAGGTTCTTCCACATATGTGAGGTTCTCCTTAATTTGCAAGGGTTCCTACTTGATGACGTGATCTGGATCCGAAACGTACTTTCGGAGGCTGGATACATAGAACACATCATGTATGCCTTGCAGTGAAGGCAATAGGGCCAATCGGTATGTGATCGGGCCTATTCTTTATAGAATCTCAAAAGGATCCAATGAATCTTGGGCTCAGTTTTTCTTTTTGGCCAAACCTTATGCTTCCCTTGAGTAGGGAGACCTTCAGAAATACTTGGTCCCTAACACTAACCTCTAAAGGCCTTCTCCTGATATCTGCATAACTCTTTTGCCTACTCTGGGTAGCCTGTAACCTTTTACATACGCTTTTGATCACTTCGATCATTTGGCCGATTAATTCCACCTTAGAGGGTTCTCTTTCTCCTACTTCTTCCTAACAAATAGGAGTTTTGCAGCGTTGACGGTACAGTGCTTCGAAAGGTGCCATACCAATACTTGCATGGCAGCTATTATTGTACGTGAACTCGACCAGGGGTAAGTTGTGATCCCAGGTTCCTGCATACTCTAATGCACAGGATCTTAACATATCTTCTAAAGTATGAATAGTCCTTTCAGATTTCCCATCTGACCGAGGGTGGAAGGTTGTACTCAGGCATATTTCAGTTCCCATTGCTTCTTGGAATCCATGCCAGAACCTAGATATAAACTTAGTATCTCGATCTGACACTATGCAGAGGGCTACTCCGTGCAATCTAACTATTTCCTTCATCTATAAGTCCGCTAATTGCTTGGAGGTGAAGGTTGTTTCCATGGCTAGGAAATGTGTAGCCTTGGTCAATCTGTTAATGACCACCCAAATATTATCATGCTGCTTGGTGGTTTTTGGTAATCGAGTGGCAATCTATATTGACGTGCTCCCACTTCTATACTGAAATAGGTAAGGGTTGAATTATGTGCTTCTTTCAACAGTTCTTTCTTGAGGTCTAGTTCATTAGGGATGCGCATTCCATTTCCATACTAAAGCACATCGTTTTGGATTTGGAAATTCCTTAATTCTTCCTTCCTCTACTCCCTTCCTAATTTTCATAATCTTAAATTATTGCTTGTGACTGCTTGATTTGTTCTATTAGTGTGGAGGTAACCTAGAGTGCTGTTTAAGTAATTTTGATTCACTAGTAACACTACTTCTATCTGAAAGGTATCAAGTTTCCTTAGAAGTCTCTTCTTAAGTAAGTAGGCAAGCTATAGAACTAGTAGATTTTCTGGTAGCTATTTCCTTTAAGTTCCATCCTCTCTCTTTTAGAGGTTGAAAAAGTGATTACCTTCTTTTCACAATCTATAGTCACCTTATGCTTAGCTGGCCAATCCATCCCTAAAATAATATCCCATCCTCACATTTCTAACTATACCAAATCAGCAGGAAGGGTTCTCATTTCTACCATAATAGCATAATCTCTAAAGATAAGGTCAATATGATGCGTAGTTCCTAGAGGAGTGGTCACATAAAGTTATATATCTATCTCCTCAGGCTTACTGGCGAGTTTCTTTGCAAATTTAGAGTTAAAAAAAGAGTGAGTAGCGTCAGAATCAAATAGGATATGAGCATAAAGATGGTTAACAAGAAGAATGCCTGACACTGTGTTAGCAGGTTCCTCAATCTCTTCTCTTTCTAAGCAGAATACCCGACCTCCTGCTAGTGGCTTCTTGTTGATCTATTGTCTCCTGAGGAAGCACCAACTGGAGGGCCACCTCATTGTGCCGTCGGGTTATTCCCTACTCCTGATCTCTGAGTATTACCTTGGTTGTTCCATGTGGCCTTCGGGTAATTTGCAACCTTGTGACCCATATCACCACTTCCAAAACATTGGCCTGTAATGCTTCTGCATGGGCCAAAGTGTTGATGCCCACACTGGTCACATGTTTTCTTTTATTGACGTTGGCAGTTGCTCTCCTTTGTCCTATCTAATCCCAGGTTTAAACCTCCTGAAGTTTCTGTTTCCCTAGAAATTGGATCCTCTAGGGCCGAACTTTCTCTTTGCTTGGCCTTTTTCCCTATTTTCAATCTCGGTCTCATTGATGATGCGGGCTACTTTCACAGCCCTTTGATACATTTCTTGAAAATTAGTATAGGTGTCCCCTGCTATCGTCTGTTTTACTTCCCATTTTAGTCCTTTCTCAAAGTGGTCCATTCTCACTTCTTCAGTGGCCACCTAGTTACCGGCGAAACGGCTCAGTTTATTGAACTTCACCGCATATTCTATTACGCTCATTTCCCCTTACTTCAAGCGTAAGAACTCCTGTTCCTTAGCTCTTCTTACATCTGGGGGATAATACTGGGCATCCATCAGAGCCTTCAGTTGATCCAGGTCAATCATGGTTCACCTGCCCTAGGTTTTACCGTTCCGCACCAGAATTTGGCTTCCTTTTTGAATTGATGGGTGGCCAGATGCACTTTAAACCTCTCAGGGCATTCCATGATTTCAAGTAGATTTTCCATTCTCCTAAGCCATTCCTCATATACCATGGGGTCAGTTCCACCTCCAAACTTGGTAGGTTTAAGTTTATTAAACTGACATATCATCTCCATCGTAGTAAGTTCTCGAATTGGTTCTTGTTGTGTAGGCATCTATCATATATTTACACAAAGGATTACTTAGTTCTACTTTCAACTAGGAGTTAACACTGTAACCATTTTTGGACTTATAGAGGTAGAATTCCTTGGTTAATGATTGCAAGTGGGAGAAAGGTGTTATGTATAGCCACAAGTTAAGCTTTAGCC